>CM040244.1:204686482-204711764 GCA_022545495.1 Chrysanthemum lavandulifolium
TAAATTTCCTTTAACCAAGTTGTTGATATTCTTGAAATTCACATGGCCTAATCTTCTATGCCACATATGTGCTTCTTCAAGTGTTGCCTTTGCTACTAAACATGTTGCTCTTTCGGAAGAGTTAAGACTCTTCATATCCGATGTACACATCATTGGTTCTTGGTACTCTCGGTATTACCAAGTTATCATAAACAAGCTTGAACTCGAGGAAAGAATAAGGCATTACGTGTTAGTGAATAACACAGGTGCTTCTTGTCACTGATCGAGAGGCCGAAAGGTTAAACTTTAGCTCCTTTACATAACGAACATTCTCAAAATCTATGCTTCCCGCCTTGATGGTTCCTTTGCCGTAATTCTACCTCCCTAGGATCATTCCCAAATGCAACTCTTCCTCCAAAATAAGATCTAAAATCGGCGAGAATCTCTTTGTCTCTGTCATGCTTCCATAGCAACCACTATCAACAATTAAATGATCTTTAAGCTCTTCTTACGGGTTGCCATGCACAAAGATAAAGAGTTAGTTAATTTTAGGAACCCAAGCCACATCGACTTGTGTTCCCTTGTGGAGTGACATACTTAAATTATTTAAGTATGTAATCTCCACTGTTTTTAAGCACATGATCAATTATCTTTGGTTGTTCCAAAACTTGTGTTGGTTTTTCAACAAAACTCTCTTTTTCATCAAAATTTTCTTTGTTATTTTCAACAAAATTATCTGTTTCACTTTTACTTGCTGAAAGTACTGTTTGTTCCCAATCAGTACTTTCTTTCTTAACCCAGCTGGTTTTAACTTTTTGTGTAGAGTTCTTAGATCTAGATACTCTTTTTGAGGTGTAACGCCTTCTAGATTGATAGTAATTAGATCTCCTGGGGCTTCCATTCCAAAAAGTGCTAGCAGTACCTTGATTGGGTGAAAACCTAGTAGTACTTTGAGAAGGTACTGCTTGAGAAACTTTTGGCTTATCAGTACTTTCAAAAGTGCTTGAGGGTAATGGTGGTTTTGAAAAAGGTCTTCTCTGGTGAGGGTACCTATAGTCTGTTGAAAAGTTGATGTGGTTAACCCTATGTGAGTGATTCCAAACTGGTTTATTTTCCCTTGGTTTATGGTTGGTAGATCTGGTCTTTGGGAATTTGCTTAGATAATCTGAGTGAAAGTCACAGTTCTTAATCAAATGATCAAGACTATAACAAACAAAACACAATTTTTGACCCATACTCCCAAAATTTCTTCCTTTAGTTTTATCACCATACCTAACCTGACTTTTTGGTGAATTATGAAAATTATTTTGACCAAAATTATCCCAAAAAGGTTTAGCAAGATTTTGAAAAGATTTTCTTGAAGGTCTTGCTAAATGTTTAGCATACTTTGAGTTGAAGGTCTTGCTTGACTCTTAACATTATCATCCTTAGGTTTTTCAAGCTGCTTTTTTTGGGGTTTCGAACTAGATGGAGTGAATTAGATTGACCAAGAAGATTTTTCCTAAACTCTAAATTGTCTCCTCCAAAACAAGAAACATCATCCTAAGTGGTTGAAAACTACCGGTTGGATGAGGGACGCATGATAACCCTTTTCTTTCTTAAATTCAGGAGGTGTTTGACTAACTGATTTCTCATTACTAGATGTGTTCTCTTCTGAGCTAATGAGTTCATCATCACTAGTTGTTATCTCCTCTGAATCAAGTTGTTCCTTATCACTAGGTGGGTTCTCTTCTGTGCTACTAAAATCCATACCAAAACCTAGGCCAGTTTTAATGTGTGCTCTTTTCTGTTTTTCAACAAAACTAACATGTGAAAGGCCATATTCTCCCCAAGCAGCAAATTTTTCAAACAATTCATCCCTTTCTTTAGTCATCTTTTCAAGTTCAGAAACCTTACATCCTAACTTCCATTCACTTAACTTTAATTGATAATCCTGTTGCTCATATTTTTCTGCCCAAGCCATTTCATTATTTTCATGAGTTATAATTTTGGCTTCCATTAATTCTAAAGTTATTTCATAACCAGCTACCTCAGACCTAGCCCTTCTACAATTATCTCTTTCAGTTACATAATCTTTTAGCACTTTTTGATAAAAATCATTACACTTAGAGCATACCTCAGAGATAGTAGGTGAACTTGGTGAAGTAGCTACCATAGCGAGCAGAACAAGTTCTTCTTCACTTTCCATGCTCCAATAAAAGCTTCCAAGACCATCTCTTGATCCCGAAGCAGCAAATCCGGGTTCCTCATCAAAAGTTGTGCTCAATCAAACTCTTCCATCTGCGACCATAGAGTATGTTCTTGGTTCATCATCAAATTGACCTCTAGTCAACCTCGATAGATTTTCTTGAGCAACCAAGGCTTTTGTTTCAGTAATAGGAATTTCCTTTAGTTCAAGCTTAGGTTTCTCAATTATTCTATTTGCCTGATATTTAGCAAACTTGCATTCTCTTGCAAAGTGTCCAATTTTTGATAATTAAAGCATTCAATCTTGGACTTGTCAAATGTTATACCCTGTTTGGGCTTGAAGTCAATGCCTCTTCCTGTTTTCTTCATGGACTTCTTGATCCTAGCAGTGATCATAACAACTTGGCACCTTATATCAATTTCTTCAAGAGCATCCTCTTCAATTTGTGACAAATCTTCTTCATAAGTAACAGGTAAAGTGGCTTGCTGAGCGAAGAATGAACATACAACTTCATCAGAGTGGATGGTGTTTGGCCGTGATGAGGTGGGGGTAGTCATGGTTGTGTAGATATGTTGTTTATCACCAATAGTACTTTGAGTAGGATAAGCGAGACTTTTAGAAATCGCTTCTATTTTCGGAAGACACAAAAGCAATGCTGTGAGATTTTGAACTTGTTTGGCCATTCATCTCATGCTCATACACCTTTAAGTGGTTGTAAATATCATCAAAGTCCATAGTGTCCAAACCAGGTTGTCCTCTAATCATAGTAGCAATCACATGCCATACGGATGGCAAACTTCTTAAGAACTTGATTTGCATCTTCAACGGATACTTCGCTTTGTATAACTCTAGCATACTAAGGAGATTTTGTAATCATCATAGGCGACATCAAGACCTTCTCTTTCACCAACGGTGAATGTTTCAAACTGTTGCTTCAATGATTTCTATGCATCTTCTTGGAAGCATCATTACCTTCATGGAACTTGATTAGGTGACCATCGTGAATAGTAGACAATAGTATGTTGAGAGCCTTTTCTTGATTTCTTACTATAGTCACGGCAAGATAGGCTTAGGTGGTTTAGGTTGTCCGGGAACTTCTACGGTGTTCTTGATAACCGTTACCATTGACAATTACATTCCACGATGCATGATGCAGTAATAGCAATGTACTACCCCATCTTCATGTTCCGAGATCGTATTCTCCTTTTGATTATAGGAATTTCGAGTAAGGTGATGGATGGGGGGTACTTCAATCGACATCTTTAGGGTTTGTAGTTAAATCGGTTTTAAGGGTTTCTTCTTAATCGTAGTTTCCACACAAGCTCTGATACCACTTGTTGGATCGATATACTCTGACTAAACTAACTATGTAGCTTGTAAGGGCTTAGCAACCTCGGATAAATCCTAAGTTACTAACAATGAAACACTGAATTTACTCTATTAAGTATGCTGAAACTACTTCAATAAAGCCAAGAAGAATAACTTTAAACTTCAATGATTTTATTAGTACTTTGAACCTGCTTGATACACAGATTCACTAACAACCCTAATAACTCTAATATCGAACTTGATAAACTCTAATAATCTCTAATATTGCGTATGCATTCATACCTCTAATGCCAATCTAGGGGTCATTTTATAGGAATAAGGAGTACCCTAGTCGGTTTACAATTCTTGTACGACAAGTAATACTAATCCAAAACTAAGAATATTCTAGAATTACAAAGCTTTCCATAAACGATATAGCAGTTCTTTAGCTTTGCAGTACTTTGATGTTGAGCAGTACTTTGACTTTCATTAAACAGTACTTTGACTTTCTTCAGCACTTTGACGTTCTTCAGCACTTTGACTTTCTTCAGTACTTTGTCTTTTATATCCCAACAATACCATATATATTTATGTAATTTGTAACTTTGTGTTGGCCGGGACTTACAAAACTATACATCACAAACACTGCGCCATATAAAAATAAAACTCATTGACCACTTGACTTATATCTCAATAACCTAATTGGCTCTTCTTCTTCAACCCTCCATCTGTCATGCTTATGTTACAAAATTATATTTTCCTTTTTCCTTCTTCTTTCAATCAATTGTGAGCTAGATTAAGGTATGCACTAATAATTTAACAGTGATATAACGGGTGTGCAGTCATAAATTCATAGTGTATGTTTTAGTCACACTCAAGAAAAAACAGAAACATTTACACTACTATAGATTTACACAAGGCATCCACCTACATAACCTGCCTTCAAGCTAGATCCACCCTTGTTTCCAACATGCAACAATTGTTTTTGGCTTTCAGAGTTTACTTACTACTCCGTATTCCTATAAAATCGAGAGGTAGTTGATGCAGGTTTTCTGACCAGGTTTTAATATTTATAAAGTCTCGTTTACCTATGGTCCACCTTATGCACTCACGGGTAGTGTACCCGATCGTGTGTAGTGTAATGTCAGTAAAACCAAGGTCCCAAGAGCTATGTGAGAGGATTCTAGTTAAGTCTATGTGTCATTTGGTTTTAAGGTTTGAAATAATTAATTAACTAATAAACAAGAAATGAAAGCAAGTAAAGAAGATAGAGGTTGTGATCAGGAGAGTTAAAGTGCACTAACCTAATTACTCATCCTATCATGTAATGTTCAAGATTTACTGCTTCCAATTGATTCAAGTGGGGGTTCAAGTCGCTAGGACATCATTTGGTCAGTTCGTCCTAACCTATTAGCAAAGGCTTCCACCCGAGGTCAAGATTCTAACCTTGATAGTCGAGTTGTTTTTAGTCCCCTAATCCAAGTCATTAAGTACCCTTCATGCAAGATTCGAAATAATGAGTGCCAGGGCGCTAGCATTTTAGATACTCATCCCTAACTTCTTAACTTCATCTTCACGTTCTCTGTGTTTGAGTTGTGAGTGAAGGATGTGAAATGCAAAAATTAGGGCTGGTATATATAGGCACGATCTAGTTACGGTGTAACTTGAGTTGAGAGTTACGCCGTAACTTCCATAATTCCTCAAATAATGCTCTCGTTAAGCAGGGTACGGCGTAACACTTGGGAAAGGTTACGCCGTATCTTCAATACAGGTTACTTTTGCTATGATTAAGCCGTAATCCTTGTGAGGAGTTACAGCGTAGTTGATGGAGGCGCAAAACATTTCTTGACCTAATTGATTACGGCGTAACCTTAGTTGGGAGTTACGCCGTAATTGCCTTTAAGTTGGTCTTCTGCGTCAACGTACTAGCTACTGCGTAATGTGAGAGAGAGAGTTACGCCGTAACTTCTTTACAGTTGGCATACTATCATAAATCTTTAAGAAAATCTCCAAATCCGCGTCTCATAAGCTCCAATGTTCTAAGTTTATCTGAAAGGGAAATATAAAGGAATACAAGCGTAAATCCATATAAATGATATAAAATACGAGCATTATTAGGGGAAATTGACACTTAAAATTCAGGACTATTTGATGTTATCAAATATCCCCCCACTTGAACTCTACTTGCCCTCAAG
Source organism: Chrysanthemum lavandulifolium (assembly GCA_022545495.1). Classification (NCBI taxonomy): domain Eukaryota; kingdom Viridiplantae; phylum Streptophyta; class Magnoliopsida; order Asterales; family Asteraceae; genus Chrysanthemum; species Chrysanthemum lavandulifolium. Next base: position 204,692,153 of record CM040244.1, read on the forward strand.
TAGACCTTATTAGAAAAATTTCTAAAAAGATATCCCCCATTACCTGGATAATATATGAGTTTAAAAACCCCTTATGCTAGAATAAATCAAAGCCGAACACCTCACGAAATGGGAAAAAACACTCAAATTCTCTCAACTAGTCTAAGTGTCAATTTCGGGGTGATCACTCAAAGCACAGTTATAGCATGTATTCTATCATAATCTTGGCGGTTACATAAATCTCCACCACTATAGTTAAGGATTAAACAATTCTTGAAGGCAATATGGGTAGACACAACATGGGTTAAGGGTGTAATGTTATTACTAACATGTCACGGCAAAGTGGACAAAATCAATGATACATGACCAAATCGATGGCGGGTAGGATAAGACATGGGAAATAATTGGTGTAAAATGAAAATAACAAAGCAAATAGTCTTAACCTATAACCAAGTTGTCACTTCCTACCCTTCATCCAAAGTTCAAGCTTTAAGGTAGGCACATTACATGTTCTTCAACTGTTGGCGCAATAATTACCAAATCAATTCTTCAAACGTGACCGAGGTGGCCTCCTCGATGCTAAATCTTTGATGAGCTCCAATCATAGTGCTTATAACATTGCACTTTACAATAAACAATAAACTACTACTATTTTTATTTCTATTTTTTTTAATCATAACTGGAAACATACATCCCCCCACTTGACATGAACATAATATGAGAATCTGGGGGGTCTTCAATGATCTTCAAATATAAGTCTTTGACGAAAGCATGATTTCTGAACCTCTCTACTTGAACCTTGAATTTAGGCAAACAATGACTTCCCGATCACAAATTAAGACTACACGGTAGGCTAAGGCGGATGGATGTAATGAGACATTATATATTGGGTGAACAAAATGGAAGGAATGGCTCAGACGGGTGTATCTAGGGGTATCTTGCACTAAGGGTATGTGTAACAAAAGGGTTTAACATGAGGGTCGAAAAGTCGAGGTGACTAATCGATAGACACACAAGGATAGGCTATTTGGGTGATAATCCTAAAATATTGCCTTCTCAAACTGATTATTCTATATACATTAAGGGAACTCAACATACCTCGTCTATGGTCTCGAAATGATGCAAAGGCCAAGTTCTAAAGTTTACAAGCTACCGACACACTCATAATTTGGTGGATTTGGGTAAATAATTGGAAACGGATAAGGCTAATCTCACCGTGAAATATCAAGGGTTATAATGTTCTCGGCTAAGGTCTAATCTAGTTAGGTTAAGAGAAACATGTCAAAAATTTAAAAATAGCATAATTTTTCAAAATAAACTAAAAAAACAAGGGCAATAAAGTTCAAGTAATAATTCTACTCCCGTCCCCCACTTGAGATGTACAAAGTCCCTTTTGTACTAAACGTTAAATAAAGGTGAAGAGAAAGTAGAACTAGAGCGAGAACTTCCCTGAAATTTGCTTCTTAAAAATAAAGAAGGCCCACGAAGAGAATCGTGCCTTCGCTTAAGCATCCACGAGCAAACTTCATTCCCTGAAATTACACTAACAAACAAGCATAATTCTAAAAAAGAAAAAGGAAAACAAAAAGAAATCTTAACTCACTTTCGTAGGAATCACGGTTGCATTTAGCATATGCAACAAGCCTTTTAAACCACATGGTGTCCCAAGTGGACGAGTGTAGTCTCCTGAGGGCTTACAGGGAACATACACACAAAATTCATTTAAAAACTAATACAAGGTTATTGTGTTAATATAGGAAAAATTAGAGCTGCAGGGTAATTACGTCTTAACCCAATAAAGAAGTTACACCGTAATTGTGGTAAAACCTGGGAATCGCTACTAGAGAATAGCTACGGCGTAACCATAGAATTGGATTAAGCCATAATGGTTTATGCCTTAGAGAGAATCGCTACTGAGGATATGTTACGGCGTAACCAAGATGATTAGTTACGCCAGTGGCGATGGACGAGAACAAGTCCCCGTTTTAGTCACTTGTGAATTCTTCTCTAATTCCTTCAAAAAATGTTAAAAACACAAAACCCAACAAAAATTGAAATAAAAGAAATAAAAAGGATATTTTGAGTTGTCTCTCTAAAGAGCACTTTTCTTTATTATCGAGTATTTAAGTTAGACTCAAAGCCATGGGGCTTTATGGTGGCCTTCGAACTTCGCCAACTTCTTCCATATCTTTCATCAAGTTGTGTCTGACCCAAGCAACATTAGTAGCGGTGCGGAGATACTCGGTGCGGAGATACTCCTTTGTCTTAATCTTCCGAATCTTGGAAAACTTTTCGTCCGACCCCAAGTGGTATCTTGTAATATCATATTTTTTAGCTATAATTGGTGGCGGCCTTTTGTATGGAATACCAAGAAGTTTACACCTCCGTTGTTCTTATGCTTCATCATCTGGGTCAGTGAACCCGTCTTGACCTTGTAGTCCAAGGTAGTCCATAATTCCCTCAATGTCATCATCATCGGACTCAGTTCCCTTAAACCACTTGTCATCTAGTAATTCTTCAATAATCACATGCTTACATTCTTGTTTTTCATTACCCGATGTATCTTTGCTATCCTCATTCATCACTTCACTAATATCATTGGGAATCTCTTCACTTATGTCTTCTTCGCTCATGCATCCTTTCCAAATTTTTTCCTTAGTGGAAGCATCTACTTTTCCATACTTGATTTTAACCCAATCGTCAAATCCCAACTTATCTAACCAATGTAACTCGTTCCCTCCTTGTCATTGGTTGAGGTCCACAAAAATTCGTCATCCCCAACTCTAGCTATGCTACTCCCCCGTTATAGTCATCGTTAAACGGGTTACAAGAAGCCCAAAATACTTAACCAAAGGTCTTTATCTTCTCACACCAATGCTTCCGAGCTTTCTTGTCGTTGGTGTTGCTTGAGGGATCATCCTTGCACGAGGTATCATCTTTGATTGACTTATTATCCATGGACTCTCTTTGTTGGAGACAATGTTCTTCGTACTCGAGCTTGAGCTTTCTTAGTAAACCTGTATTAATAATAGCATCCATGTATCTTACCAAATACCAATTATGAAAAGATAGATCTCTGAACTTGACGTCGTGTCTTTCTAGCTCACGGGGGCATGTCCATTCTTCACCCTTCGTATTACCACCCCCATTACAATACTCGAGAAATCTGTTGGACCAAGTATCCCAGTTATGCCATAACTCGGATGTAGGGCTATGGTGTAACTTTCTTCTGTTAGCACTTCCAGCATCATTTTCCTGCACTATGCTAGAATTATCTCTAGATGCTTTGTTTTTAGAAAAAATAGCCTTGCAACCTATTGGTTTGCTTTCTTGTGCTTCATTCCTCCTTTGCACTTCATCGCTAAGTTTACCAATCGTGGTTTGCAGATTTTTTAGCGATTCATCATGACTAAAAAGGCTCTTATTTGTATTTTCTTGGAAGTTCTTTAGCCATTCCTCCAGTTCCTTTTGTCTCTTAGTTGAGTCTTCAAGGTATTTGCTGATCGTATCCTCCAAATTAGATCTTCTTTTCCCGAAAGGCCCACGGTTGTAATATGTGGGAGGTCCTCCACGATAACCATTCATGTTTCCATTTGACCCTTAAAACGGTCTATTTTCACCATATTTCACTTCTTTAACTTTACTATCATCGTCAATAAGAGGACAATTGTTTGTGAGATGTCCTCCACCACAGCTTTCACATCCTACTTGGATAGCATGAACACATTCCTTGAGCTTAAGCATGTCACGACCAAGATTTACAAGCTTGCTTGTAATGGCGTAATACCCTCCGATTTCCGCCTAGGCTTCTTTGGCTTCTTCCATCGTGCCATTTCTGAGAATGATCGGCCATTTTTTGAATGGCTTCAATGGCGAGAGTATGGGTCATCTCCGAAATTGGTCCTTGGTAGTCCAAAATTTTTCTTGTAGCCACGTTGATGCCTTTGTAAAAAATGTTGACCTTTTGTTGGCTGTTTAGATCATGAGTGGGACACTTGTAGAGAAGATCGTTGTATCTATCCCAAGCTTGATACAACGTTTCATCGCCTTATTGCTTAAAATTATGGATCTCCATGAGTTTATTAGATATCTTCGAAGGAGGACAATATCTTTGAATGAAATGTTTCTTTAGGAGAGCGCATGTATCAACTACCCCAGCGGGCAATCTTTCGATACATCTTCTTGCTACCCCAGTAAGTGTTATGGGAATAACTCGGAGCATAATCGCGTCATGAGAAACACCAGGTATGTTGAAAAGGCTTGCGAAGTACAAGACATTCTCAACGTGTTCATAAGCATCTTCATATCTTTTTCCCGAGAAAGGGTTAGCACGTAGCTGCCTTATAAACTGTTCTTTGATCTCAAAACGGACTTCAGCTCCACTAGCCGGCCTAACGAGCCACGACCCTTGTTCATCCCTAGTCATGGCCAAATATTCCTCCAGAGTGAGGTCATCAATGTTCACAACTTCCATGGTACCTGAAACTTAAAAGGAATCGTGAGAAACATGAATTAAAAACAAAACAAAAATAAGAGACTTAATTAAAAAAAATATCCTAATATTACTCTCCGGCAGTGGCGCCATAAACTTGATGCAGGTTTTCTGACCAGATTTTAATATTTATAAAGTCTCGTTTACCTATGGTCCACCTTATGCACTCACGGGCAGTGTACCTAGTCGTGTGTAGTGTAGTAATCAGTAAAACCGAGGTCGTCCCAAGAGCTATGTGTCACTGGTTTTATGGTTTGAAATAATTAATTAACTAATAAACAAGAAACGAAATAAAGTAAAGAAGATAGAGGTTATGATCAATAGAGGTAAAGTGTGCTAACCTAATTACTCGTCCTATCATGTAATGTTCACGTTTTACTACTTCCAATTGATTCAAGTGGGGGTTCAAGTCGCTAGGACATCATTTGGTCAGTTCGTGCTAACCTATCAGCAAAGGCTTCCACCCGAGGTCAAGATTCTACCCTTGATAGTCGAGCTGTTTTTAGTTCCGTAAGACAAGTCATTAAGTACCCTACATGTAAGATTCGAAATAATGAGTGCCCGGGCGCTAGCATCTTAGACACTCATCTCTAACTTCTTAAGTTCATCCAAACGACCGGTGATCATTTGGTCAGTTCGGACAAGCAAGGAAGGGTCGTCAGTTGGTCAATTCTTACCCTCCCCAACTCTACCTAACTACTTAAGGTCAGTTGGTCAATTCTCCTAAGCAAATAGATACGACCGCCATTCAAAACTACCAAAGCCAGGGTAACTACCAACGAACTATGCATGCATACACTAGAAACAATTATACGGAAGCATGAAAACATAAATAAAACATTTCAAGGAATCATAACTAGGCTAGCTGTAACATATTGGATTTCACATGCACATCAAATCACTAACACAAGGGGCGTACATGATGAGTTTTAGAGAGAGAAAGTTAGAGGTTTGGGAACTTTAGTGAGAGAAAGAAAATCTTATTATGAGCTCCAACTCCTACCTTGGGAGGTAGAGAGTATTTATAGTCTTACAATAAACGCCACCGACGGGTGTGGATCGTGCATACAGTGGGTAAAGACCCGTCCGTCCTCCACGGTGTTACTTAACTAAATACTACTTAACATTAAATAACTACGACTACGAGCTTTCTAACGAATACATATACTTGAGGTGACCGACACTTTAACTACTGGATTTTCCAAATCCTAACAATCTCCCCCTAAGGGAGGTCACCTCAAACACACATTAAAATTACATAGAATACAAACAGATATTTCATTGAGATAGTTCTTGAATTCTTGTTCATGTTGTTTGTTATGTAGCTCATAGTCTTTGTATCTACATTTTTGCATGTTTGGATAATCTGAGTGGAGGTCTTTAACTGATCCACATGATACTGAGTTTTGAGCCAGCTTTGAGATCATCAACCACAGTAAATCTCTGACTCATCCATTGTGGTGTTTGTATTATGTGATGTTGTGACATTTGGACCGACATGCTCACATTCTGGATCATGATATATTCTTATCAGAGTAGCGGAAGCTTTTGTTGATTCATGATATTGGCGGCACAGTGGCGAAGCATGGAGTGATAATATCGAGTCATTGATGCACTAATCATGATTTCTTTAGAAATGAATGTGTTGTGTGAGCATGCGTCTATGGATTGACCGCTCCATTCGATCACCAGAACGTCGGGTGCTCCGCATAAAACAGCTTAGCAATAAAGCGCAGAAGAGTGTCTTTGATCACTTTTGTTGAATTGAGGTACATGGCCCACGGTTCCTCATTGATCAAGACAAATCTTGCTGTGATCGGGTAAATTCAAGAATTTCCTTGATGTGGTTTTCAAATGCTCTAGTCGTTCTCAAACCGAACGTCTCAAAGAAGACAACACGGAGTGAGTGAACCGATGAATTGAGATTCACCGATTGATGAAAAGAGATTTGAGAAAACAATCGTGTACCGCTCAATAGAAATTGTTTTTGCAATACAACGAAGGTTTTAATGACAATCAATTATCAATCATAAACACCTTTTATTTTTGAAAAATTAGTACCGATCGATGTGCTAAGGAAAAGAGTTTTAAGCACAAGGGCGGTTTTCAAAGGTATCCGTCAATCCATAACTCGAACTGTGATTGATTCAAAAGATTGAATCGCCCATTGTTTCTGCTCGGTTGTCACACGGTTGATCTATTAAATAGATCTCACATGCCACCCACCGTGAGCTTGTTTGATGTTGCCTCGAAGGCTTTCCATCTTCATAGTGAGTATGTTTGCATACTACTCGGATGTTCCGCAATACCACAAGGATAATCGTGGGACTCATAAGATATAATCTCTCTTTCCACATTGTGTAAAAGCAGAGTCTTCATTGAAAGTGTCCTAAAGAGATTTGTAGATGATCTCGTAGCTCTAGACTCAATTGTGCATATTTGGTTCCTATGCCAGAGACTAGGGAGAGGGTCTCCTTTTTTAATATCAACAATCTCTAAGAGAAAGTCGATAGATTATGTCGGTTCCCCGTAAGAATGAAACAAGTCCTTTTAAGAGAAACTTGAGTGGGTTGGGAAATTGTAGTGCAGTGCGTCCTTTGGGTCCATGACGTCTTGTATTCAATACCGATGTTACCTTGGTAACCACCAGTAGCATATGAATTGAACCCGGTTTCTACCCTAAGGTTGAATAAATGGAGGGCTATTTCTTTTCACCCTTTTTCACATTTAATTCTTTTTCATTCTTCAACCCCTTCAGTGCTTACCGAGACTTCATTACTAGAACTTTGTTGGGTTTATTCCAGTACTAGCTCTGTCTCAGTCCGCACTCTTCCCATTTTCTCATTTTTATCCTTTTTTCATCATACCTAAGGTCTTCTACACTATCTAGTGGATTGTCCCTGGGTAGATCCCTCTGGTTCTGGCGAATCATTGGACCTCAACCTATCCTTATAATCCTTATATCACCATGCATAAAGTAAAGTTGGTCGGTCTTTTGATATAGTTCTTCCGCCTTGAAACCAATTGAAAACCATTTGAAAATCAATCAAGATACTTGTGATATAAAATCAAAGTATTTTGTATCTTAATTGTTTTGATATTTTAGAAATGCTCCCCCTCAACATATGCATAAAATTCAGAAATAGTTTAGCACATGGAGGCAAGAGATCTTTGAAATCGTTAGATTAAGAATGAAAGGTCCAATCTTTTGATTAACATTTTCTAAAATGATCATCATCACTTCCCAATCAATTTGAGTAGATAAAACATTTTGAGGAAGGATGAGGTTTTCAAAGTTGGTCCCCAAATATGTGCCTCGAACTTTGAAAGAGTTTTGCACATATTAGAGGAACCGCACTTAGAGACAATTCAATCACGTTTCAATAATTTAAGGTTTAAAGTAGATGCTCCCCTCAACATGTGCATGGAAAATTTGAAATCGTTTGTCACATGCGGGAGGAAAACTTGCTAAACACTTATGAACCCATTTATCTAATTATCGGTTTAAATCTAATTTAAATAACAAATTCTCCCCGATCACAATTATCAAATCATTTGAGATTTGTGATCTCAGAGATTTAAATTGATTTTGAAACCTTTTAAGGAGAATTGTGACTTGATTATGAAAAAAAATTAGCGATAAGGATCGGATTTTGAGACTTTAAGCTCCATAGATTAAACATGCATGATTATCTTTTGAAAACAATTGTATGACAAATAACCTTTTGATTTAATTGAAATCATTCTCCCCTCAATCAATGACATAAGTTGTTGATTGAGAGATAGATATTTTGACAAAGTTAAGTCAGATGATTTACAAAAATAGAGTACGAGTTATTTTTCAAAGCAATTAGTTTTCATTAGATTGAAAGTAATTGTTTATAGAATCGAGCATGAGATTTGAAAAGTAAGATAAAGCATGGCTCGTTCTTTCTTTGAAAAGCGGGTTCTTGCTGAAATGACAATAAACCATTGTTTCACTTTCTCTCAATTTTTTTTTCTTTTTTAAACGAATATGTACATTTGACCAACATCTAAAGACCCGTGTCACTCTTTGTTGACACAACAAAGACAAGAGATATTAATCGAATCAAGAAGAAACATGACAAAAGATGACAAAAGACAATATCTATTATTATATATATATATATATATTTATTTTTATTTTTATTTTTTATTTATTTTTTTGTTGGTTTTAAAATTTTGTATTTTGTTTTTCCGAATAAATATTTACAAGAGATGGATGAAGAAAGACCTTTACTCCTCGTCTTCCTCCGAAGGCGTTTGAGTGTTTACGGTTGAAGGCTTTTCAAGCCAAGTCGTGGAAGAATAAACTCAAAACGTTCTCTTGGAAGAGCTTTGGTGAAGATGTACGCTAACGGTATTCGGCGTCACAAAATAGAGTTCCACCACACCGTTTTCTACTTGTTCCGGATGAAATGATGTCGAATATCGATTTGATTTGCTCTTGAATGTTGAACGTTGTCGCATGAGAGAGCAATAGCACTTTATTATCACAAGATGAGAGGATTTTGTTGAATTCAAAGCCATAGTCGATAATGGGATCTCATCCAAAGGATTTGAGCACAACAAGATGACATGGCTATGTATTCACCTCTGTAGAGGAAATAGAAGTACTCATTTGCTTCTTTGAAGACCAACTCACAAGCTTATCACCCAAAGCCGAGCACCTCCGACGTGCTTCGACGTGTATCTTGACATCTCGCATGATCAAGCATCTGACAGTCGTTAGTGACATACCGGTGTCCTTCGGGTACCATAGTCCCATATTGATGGTTCCTTGGAGATACCGAAGACCCGTTTAACCGCTTCAAGGTGCTTTTTAGTAGGCTTAGCACGATATCTAGCACACATGCACACAGCGAACAAGATGTCTGGTCTACTAGCTGTGAAGTACATCAGGGATCCAATCATACTTCGATATTTTGTTTGATCTACCATGATCCCTGAGTGGTTCTCATCCAACTTGGTATGCTCAATCATGGGAGTGTCAACGGTGTCACATGAAACAAATCCAAATTTCTTTAAGATCTCATTTGCATATTTAGATTGATTTATAAAATTGCCTCCGGGACTTTGTGAAATTTGTAATCCGAAGAAAAATGACATTTGTCCCATCATTGATATTTGAAATTTGGAACCCATTTCTTTTGAAAAACGATCACATTCATTGGGGTCATTGAGGCAAAATAATATCATCAACATAAATTTGAACGTGAATTAAATGTTTGCTCGACTTTACGGTGAACAATGTCGGATCAATCGCTCCCTTGCTTGAATCCGGTAGATAGAAGAAACTTTGACAACAAGATCATACCATGCTCTAGGAGCTTGCTTCAAACCGTAAAGGGCCTTTTTCAAGCGATAGATATGAGTAGGATGCTCGATTCACAAAACCCTCTTTGGTGACGTAAACCACCTCTTTCAAATCACCATTAAGAAAGGCGGTTTCACATCCATCGATATCGACCATGTTCTTACTAGCCGCATTAGCCAAGAAGATTCGATAGCTTCGATACGAGCAACATGAGCAAAAGATTCCTCAAAGTCAATACCTTCTTCTTGACGATATCCTTTAGCCACTAACCTAGCCTTATTTTTCAACACATCACCATGCTCATCAAGCTTCACTTTGAAGATCCACTTTAGAGCAATGATCATAGCACATTCTGGAGCAGGTACTAATTCCCATACATCTAATCGATCAAACTCATGAATTTCTTCTTGCATAGCATTGAACCAGCTGTCTTCATTCATAGCAGTTTTAACATCTTTAGGTTCGATCTTAGAGAGTACGGAGTTGAAAAAGCACCATAAGGCATCAGTAGCAAGTTGTTTACGAGTGGATACAAGACGAGAAGGGTTTCCAATGATGTTGTCGAATGGGTGATCATGTGTCCATTTTCCAAGGTGTTCATGTGGTTGTTGTTGTGGGCGAAGTAGCAGAGTCGATGTCTCGAGATGAATATGGTTCGATGATGAATCGGGAGCAAATATATTTTCAAATGGAGCATCTTCGGGAGTAGCAAAGGATTAACTTCATCTTGTGAATCGAAGCAATTCCTTGATGTACACTCGGTGATTGAAGATTTGTTGATGAGATCGATTGATCGCAGCAGCGCTTCGACTTAATGACATAGAAATTGAAGGATTGACTTTATTGACGGGGATAGAAGCGACCTCTAATGATGGGATTGATGATCATTAGCAGTTGGTTCATAGTGTTCATCAAACATTGGATCAAATAGTTTCTTCAAGTCATCTTTGAAGGAGGTACATAAGGAGTTCTTGGCGAGGAGCCGTAAACAAGAGTATAACCGATGGGACTACATGATGATGCGGGTCCAGGCTGGGTTGTCCGGAGCCATTGGACCGGTCACTCATCGAACGTAACGTGAATTGTTTCCATAATATTTCGGGTTCTTTTGTTGTAGATTTGGTATCCCTTTTTGTTTGGTGCATATCCTACAAACAATCCAATGTCCGCTTTAGCTTTAAGTTTGCCTAAGTCTTGACCCTCATTAGTTGGATAACACAATGCACCAAACACACGAAGGAATGATAAATTAGGTTTTCTATTGTGGACAAGTTCATATGGAGTTTTTCCATGAGCGGTGTGAATTAGGGATCGATTTTGAGTGTAGCATGCGGTGGCAATGGCTTCACCCGCAGAAACATTGGAACCTTTGAGTAAATAAGCATTGTTCTTGCGGCTTCCACAAGAGTTCGATTTCATCTTTCAACTACACCGTTACTGTTGAGGAGTTCGTGGAACACTTCTTTGATGACTGATTCCAACACTTTCATAAAACTCACTAAGTTGTTTATTAACAAACTCGGTTCCATTGTGCATTCGGATGATTCGGCGGTTTTGTTAAGTCGAACACAGAGCTAATTGATAAGTTTGATGATGATATCGGTGTTTCATCCTTTGTCCTTAAGAACTTAACCCAGGTGAATCGAGAGTAATCATCAACCACAACTAATACATATTTCTTCCCAAAGATATTCTTCACTCTCATGGGTCTACATAAGTCCATGTGAATTGTATGAAGAACTTCTGTAACTGAGTTTGTAGGCTTGGGTTTGTGGGTATATTTCTTGCTTTTTCCCAATTGGCAAGCTGAACAAAGATGATCCTTTTCATACTTTAGTCTAGGTAGGCCTACAACTAAGTCCTTTCTGGAGAGATCATTGATGGTTCCGAAGTTCAAGTGATTGAGACGACGATGCCATAACCATGACTTTGTTTTCGAAGCCTTTGACAACAAGCAAATTGGAGAAGACTTCATCATATCTTCGATAGAGATGGTGTATAGATTTGAACCACGAGTTCCTCTTAAAAGTTCCTTACCATCAAGTTCTCTAACGAAACAAGTATGTTTTCGAATGCCACTTCTAGATCGGAATCACGAATTGACCGAGAAAATAAGTTATGACCAAGACCTTCTACGTAGTATACCCGGAGATAACACTTTCATCGACAACATAATCTCCATAACCCATAATTGCACCAAAATGATCATTCGAATCTAAGCGTCCGATGAATTTACTCACGAAGTTCATGAGCATGACCGGTCTCTAGTCATATGCTTGGTACAACTCGAGTCCGTGTACCACGAGCGATTTGAGCGATCTGCAGTTGAACATAGACAAGAATGGATAAGCGGATAATTGGGATCCCCATGCAAGAATGGGTTCCATTTGGTTAGTAATGATGATTGGAACACTCACATCGAAATAGAAACACCCATATCGAAATAGAAGCAATGGAATCATTAGGAATAGATGCGATGCTAGTGTCCGTATTTGACATATTCAAAGTATGTTCACTTCTTAAAGGAATAGTTCTACCAAGAGACATCCATTTTCTAGTGGGCATTGTTTTAGTAAATTGAGGGTAAAACTCATTAACCTTACTGACAAGAGGGCATCCATTGATAACCTATATTACTAAATTTTCTTCTGTGGGTTTCCTTGTTTTTAACTTTCATTCGCCTTTGCCTTTTAGCCTTCTTAGCTTGATTTTTAGAATCGGCAGGTTTAATCGGGCAATTGATAGCATTAGACAACCCATTCACAACACATTCATGATTAGTACCGTAAATCAAGCATTCATTACATGTTTTGCAAGTAGTAGCGAATTGAATTAATTACGATGCGCTTATAGCTAATACTAGAATCAACACAATTCGTTTTATTCAACTCAAACATAGTGTTCCTAGGGTGATCTTCTACTCTTTTCCAATGCACATTCTTAGCTTGCAAGGTCCTATCATTCCTTGTATTGCCTTGAGACTTTCACCGCTCGCTTTAATGTCATTGATTACTCTGTAGAGGAATGGGAACATTAGTTGGTTTTGCTACTTTTGCATTTCTGTTTAGATGTCTTTGGGATGTGAACTATTTGAAGGTGTCTTGAAGTTCACTTTCTTAACACTAGAGTCTGGGATCGAACTACTTGAAGGCATACTAAAGTTCACATTCATAACATTGGGCATTGAATGACTTGCATACTTGGCACTAGGCATAGAACAAGGTATTAAGGATTGACTTGCTCACCTAAGGTTTTAGGGCATATTGTAATTAAGCATTCTAGAAGTTCTTGAGATCGTTTGGCATATAAGCATGCATGGCCAATAGCATTATCAAGTGGTTTCTCTAACTTATCCTCTTCTACAATCTCACGGAGACATTCTAGGTCGTCCTTAAGGTATGAGAAATATGTTTGAATAGCAAGTTTGTTATTCCTAAGATGAGGAGGAACATATTTCACAGACAAAGCATATTTATTCTTGACATGCACCTTTGAAGCACCATTCTCCCCATTTGTCATTGGCATTTTCCCTTTTACCGACTCTTGATTCTCAATTTCCTTTTGCTTGTGAAGTTATTTGTTCATTATTTTTGTTACGAGTGACTTTTATTGACTCAAATAACTCATTGAAATGACGTTTAACCTTTTCATTTTCTTCTAGAAAACTCTCATTTTCCTTTTATAAAGCATTAACCAAGTTTTGAAGATGAAAGTTTTGAGAATTCGAGAATCTAAAGGAGGAGGCATTTGGGATCGATCAGTTGTTCATTTCACCCTTTAATTGAGAAATTTGGGCTTTCAACTTTACGATCGTGTTACGATGAGCTTGAATCATTCACCACGTTTGTTTATTTCAAAAACTGCATCAAACTCTGGACATCTGAGGATATCTTGATGTTTGAGGTTTTACCATTTTCTTTGAGATGTTGATATTTTAGTTGTAAATCAAATGTTCAACTTCTAGTTTAGAAAAATGTTTTACCAAATTATCGTGATCATCCTGTTCAATTTTCTCACTTAGTTTGGAGTTTTTGATTTCAAGCTCAATGACACGATCATGGGAGACTTTCAAAGCAACAGATAATTCATGAAATTGAGAAGCGATAATAGAACAATTAGTGGCGTTATAGAACACATCTTGAGAGATACATTCGTAAATCGATTCTCATTTAAGGTATGCAAGTTCTTCCTCTCAATTTCATTATATTTTAATGCTCGCTCATAGTCACTAACCTCAACTATCATTGCATCAAATTCCTTTTCCATTCCTTTAATATATGTATCTATCCCTTTTAAGACTCTCAAATTGATCTTTTAGTTGTTTAAAGAAAGGCATGACCTCGGTTAAATAACATTCTTTTGTTTGCTCAAAACCCTTTCCTTTCGAGTTATCCCGATGGGTGTGATCCTTTTCTTACAAGTTTTCTCAAAGTCAACAAATAGTTGAAATATAACATATTGATGATTAATGTCTTGCTCTTAGTGGCAATAGTTCTAGGAACTAAATGCATTGGTGTATTTGGAGGATACACAGTCGCTATGAGCATTTTCCTAAGGGAGGTTTGTTTCAACAAGATTTTCGACTTTTTGCTTATTTAAGTCCTTTTCCGAACACTTGTTCAGGTGTTAACAATGTTTGAGGCTTAAACATGTTTAAGGAAATCCAATTTTCTTTTTGTAATCATGGGGTTTGACAATAATCTTATTCTCTTTGCACTTGGGATCGTTAAGCTTCTTATCCATTTTCTCCCTAGATGCATCATCTAATTTTCTATCTTCCTCAGTGCAATCAATGAAACTAGGTGTCTGTCTAGGTTTAAGAATCTCATTGCCATCATAGATTACATTTTGAGCAGCCTGTGCTATCTTACCATACTTAGGGTTGGGTTTATCTACAATGGGAACACTATGCTTATCGCTTAAGACTCTATGCTTAGTGACCATGTGAGCAGTCTGAATGGTATTCCCTTGTACGTACAACTTATTTTCAAGCTTGTTTTTCAAAGTTTTTAGATTGGAGAAATCATTCAAAAGTTTTGATTCCTTAGCACTGAATTCTTGCTTAAGCATTTTAACATTTTCTTGAAGTTCTTGTTTTTGCTTAGCGCTTTAGAAAGCTTTTCTTGTAAGGAGTTTAGCTCTTGTTTTAATACCTCTTCTCTAAACTTACTTTTTCTAATAGTTGCACGCATTTGATCATCCATTTCACGCTCACGGGTGGTTAACTCAAACTTAGTACGTTGTTCATAAATGGAAACTCGTTCTTTATAGGCATTAAGTTCGAGATAACAGAATCATCGGGGCACATGCGGTGTATTCATCAAAACATAGTCATCATTGACTGCAGAAGATGCATCACTTGGTACAATCTCCCTTTCACTTTGTTTAACATATTGATCATATGGGACAACATTGATATTACCCATATTTTCAATATCTGACACAATAGTTTCAGTTGATTGTACTTTGTCATGCATCTTTTGCACATCAGCATCATCGTATAGTTTTAATACCTCAGAAATGATTTTGTCTTTGGATGGACTATCTTGTTGTGGTGAGGGGACCTTTGGAGAGACCATTGGAGAAATGCTAGCCATGAAATTTTTTTGTGCAGTAGTTTCATCATCGACGTCAGAGTCGTATGCATCACAGTCTGAAACTTGAAAGGCATTATGATGATTATGACCTATCTCCTGAATTGGCTGCTCATCCACATCTGCATCATATGTCTTGGTATTTCCTCGAAGAAACATGACTCCTCTTCATCCAACACAGCTCCATTATCCACGAGCTTGCACAAGTAACATATTGTCTTTGAAGTACTACGCATTTTGAGGCGTTTTAGAAGTGCGGTTCCTTGCTATGTGTCCATCACCACCACGGTTGTAGCACTTAATTGGCTTGGCTTGTCCTTGATTTCCATTCCTTCCCTATCCGATTTTCCACATACCCTCCTCCTACTCCACCTCTTCTTTGTTCATATTGTCTTCCTTGAGTTGGTTGACTTGTAACCTTTCCATCTCGACCAAAGCATGATTGTGTAGATTGGATGTAGTCCTGATTTCATTGTTAGTGTGAAGTCTGTTGGTATGCGGAGTGAAGGTTAAGTTTTGTTTAACCATAAGAGCAGTTTATTGATAAAGTGTTCCATGACTGCATTGGCATCGAGTTGTTTGAAACTTGGATGCGGAATGACTTGAGATGCTTTGGTAGTAGTTCCATGATTGGTGAAGAAATTTGTTGAATCATTTGATGAGCTTGTCTCTCCCGGTTGGTTTTGAACGATCAAGAATCCTTTTTCAAACATAGCATGCCTCTCATTCGAAGAAGGAATGCATAGAGTTGCTCATAGTTTGTATTCTTCAATCTTTTGTTAGCTTCACAGAGGTGACAAACTTGTGCCATTCGGGATTCATGTTGTTCATAAACTTTGATTTCAGCTGAATGTTTGGCATGGTCATTTTGATGTTCCTTATGTCATTCACAAGCTTATGGAATCTCACGTAATACTGATAGACACTCTCATCTGGTTTCATCTTGAAGTGCTCAAATTCATCATAGAGTTGTGATTCTCTGTCTTCCATAGTTAATTCAGAACCTGAGAGAAGCATCTTGACATTATCCCACACTGCCTTAGCTTCGGTGTTATGATTGATAAGCTTGTAGATATCCTTTGGAAGACCTTGAAGTATGATGTTAGAAGCCCTGATATCAGCATCAAATCTCTTTTCTCCTTATCATTGAGCTCATCATATCTCTTTGGTGCATCTATTTCATAGATCATTGTTCCATCTGTAGTTGTATCAATTAAGTCTCTTGTAGTCTCAATCGATAAGGTCCTTCATCAATCGATTTGAGAATGTTGACCCCATTTTCCTTTCCAAGGCAAGACAATCGATTTGTTGTGCCCAAGAGTCGTAGTCGGTTACATCAAGCATGGGTGGATGAGTATCCGAACCATTGCTTGAACATCCTCGACTTGATGGAGATGATTGTAGGTGCGTTGGTAGACATGTTAACAAATTACACAAGATTTTAAAACTCTATGATTAAACCGGGAAATAGATTCTTTCACGGGATTTTACTAAATCAAGAGAAAACCGTATAACAACCAAAAGTTCAACCAAGTCGCTAAGAAACCTTGAACCAAGTCGCTAAGCACCAAGTTGCTAAGAATTATGACAACAAGTCGCTAGACACCAAGTCGCTACAAATTTTGACAGCAAGTCGCTAAGTACCAAATCGCTAAGACGTCAAGTCGCTAAATAGCAACTCGCTAAGGTCCAAATCGCTAACACCAAGTCGCTAAGAAACTTAAGAACAAGTCGCTATCAAAATTGAAAGCAAGTCGCTACCTTACCAAGTCGCTACCGTAGTGGAGAATCCACTAAGTGTACTATTTGTCGGCTTGTCTCAAAAGACAAGTCGCTAGGACCAAGTCGCTACCAAAACTCACTACAACTCGCTACCTTTTACTAAAGCAAGTCGCTAGGATGAATTTAACTCGAGAGCCAAGTCGCTACCAAGAAAAACTTTAAAACACACTTTTCAATCCAAAACAAGCTCAACCACGGTGATTCAAGCTTACCAAATCAAAACCCAAGCACATACAATGATTCTAAACACAAAAGTACACCCAAAATTCAAACTTTAACACAAAAATGAACCAAATGATGCAAAAACCACTAAACTTTTTCAAACTCAAAAACCATCTAATAACCACTAGAAATCCAAGGATATGTAAGAGATGATCTAACCTTGGCTCTTGATACCATTTGTAACATATTGGATTTCACATACACATCAAATCACTAACACAAGGCGTACAAGATGAGTTTAGATAGAAAGTTAGAGGTTTGGGAACTTTAGTGAGAGAAAGAAAAATCTTATTATGAGCTCCAACTCCTACCTTTGGAGGTAGAGAGTATTTATAGTCTTACAATAAAGCCATACGATGGGGCGTGGATTAGGCATACGGTGGGTAAAGACCCGTTCGTCCTCCACGGTGTTAATAAACTAAATACTACTTAACATTAAATAACTACGACTACGAGCTTTCTAACGAATACATATACTTGAGGTGACCGACACTTTAACTACTGGATTTTCAAAATCCTAACACTAGCACCAAAGGTGCTTAGCCGATCATATTAAAAAAACAAAAGATTCGACGTTTAACATAATGAAATACGTGAATCGAAAGTAAAAGATAAAATAATCGCTAATGCTTATCGTTAGGGAGTGATTTCTCCCTTAGAGATGGCTCCGTATGCTCCGAATGATCTGCCTTTGAAACCCTTTTCACGTTCCCTGCCTTTGAGTTGTGAGTGAATGATGTGAAATGCAGAAATTAGGGCTGGTATTTATAGGAACGATCTAGTTATGGTGTAACTTGAGTTGAGAGTTACGCCGTAACTTCCATAATTCTTCAAATAATGCTCTCATTAAGCAGGTTACGACATAACACTTGGGAAAGGTTATGCCGTAACTTCAATACAGGTTACTTTTGCTATGATTAAGCCGTAATCCTTGTGAGGAGTTAAGGCGTAGTTGATGGAGGCGCAAAACATTTCTTGACCTAATTGATTACGGCGTAACCTTAGTTGGGAGTTACGCCGCAATTGCCTTTAAGTTGGTCTTCTGAGTCAACGCACTAGCTACGGCGTAATGTGATAGAGAGAGTTACGCCGTAGCTTCTTCACAGTTGGCATACTATTATAAATCTTTAAGAAAATCTCCAAATTCGCGTCTCATAAGCTCCAATGTTCTAAATTTACCTGAAAGTGAAATATAAAGGAATACAAGCATAAATGCATATAAATGATATAAATACGAGCATTATCAGGGGAAATTGACACTTAAAATCGGATTGTTTCTCGATGAGTCATCCACTCATCCCAACTAAGTTTGTTTAACTTCATGGAATATTTAGTTGTTAGCTCAAATCTAATACCAAATAGAATACCTATCCTAATCTAAAACGAATTAATTAACTCATAGATTATATCACTTGCAGTTTTGAAAATATAGTACAGAAGCATTTTTCAGTTCTTTTAGGTAAAGGGTTTAAACCTGGTAAAGTTATTACTCAAAAAAATAGTTCTTTTAGGTAAAGGGTTTAAACATAGGATGTGGATGAATCCCGTATCTCAGGCCGTTACATAGGCGGAAACAAACGCACCATTTGTGCTTCAAACCCTAACTTTCATAAGAATGACAAACCAGACTTATGGACAACTATGAAAACTCCTATCTAATTTGTCCATAAAGATTAATATAAAAAGATTTAGCAAAAGCCATTTATTCTTGGGTAAGGCCCAAATTATCAAAATGAATATCATCATAAGAGTCATTTTCGTAGTTCTCTTTCCATTGTTCGTACAAATTAGACTTCCAACTATGGATCCACTAGTAGAACCTTTATTAACCTTTGGAAGTTTAGATGTCTTAAAGCTCATAGTTCCATCACACACATCTTATACATCGCTTTCACTTTCCTCATTAACCAAATCAACAACCTTTTTATACCAGTGTTCGAATGAACACCATCCCTAGTTTACAAATCCTCTTGACCCGCAGCATTGTTTTCCACATCCAATGGATTCAAACACCAAACTAATTGCTCGTATTAACCATAGTACCTAATGTAGATGCCATATTTGCCATACTCGTCTCCCTGTCTTTACTTGGTTTAACAGGTTTCGACTTAGAGCGTTACAGAAAATTAGACTTTGGTTAATTCAGTATCACGCCATCAATTTTCCTCAATGTCGAAGCCTTCCTTTTAACCTCCATAAATCCCC
>CM040244.1:206724051-206844140 GCA_022545495.1 Chrysanthemum lavandulifolium
ATAACTCGAAAGCCGCGCAAACCAGATCACTCTATACTTTTTACACTTGCTCAATCTCTAAAGCTAATTCGAAACTTTGAATGGGAGTCAAGCCCGATGAACCGGTCTCGATAGTAAGCATTAGGCGGGCGATAGGAGGACGGTCTCGGATTGATTACCGGCAAGGCATAAGAGCGGCTACCTATGGCTGTGTGGTCTTCTCGGAATTACCCAGTGAATGTCGCCTAACGCCGCAACGGGACCGATAAGGTTTTAAACGTACCTTTTGATGGGTCGTTTAAGCCCTTATTTGATCACTTTTGTATCCGTTATTACTTAATATCGTTCCTTTTCACTTTTAGGTCTCTCAAGACAAATTGCTGGAATGGCACTTATTTGGACGAAAAGGCGGATATATGAAGAAAATGGCCAAAGTCAAGAATCGAGCCACTCGATCATTGAAATACAAGGGACGGCGTCGGTGTTAATCGTGACGCCGTCGCATCACTTTGTGACGGTCAAGAGCCAAATTGCTTATTTTCAAGTGACGGTGTCGCTTTAAAAGAGTAGGTCGTCACAACTCGGACGGCCTAGATTTGATCCGACGGCGCCGAGATCAAGGGACGGCGTCACAAGCATAAGGTTACATCCTCGCAAGACTAACGTGGCCAAGACGAAACCCTAATGACGGCGACCCGACGGCGTCACAAATCATAAGGTGACGCCGTCGTGATTGTAATCTTATATATAGAATCCGAATTTTTCGGTTTAGTGTGTAGTCTTTTGGGTAAAACCTAAACCGAACCAAGGTCTGTCTTGTACAAGATTTTAGGGTTTCAAACCCTATCTTACATCAAGATAAGTGTTTTACTTCATTAATTCAATTATGTCTTCAATTACTTGTGTGTATGCTTGCATGTTCTCCATGTCCCATTAATTTACTTGTGTGTTTGCTTAGGAATATGAAACTTAATTATTGAATATTGATTGGTTGTCTCTTATCTTAATTGTTAATGATCTAGTAATGCGATAGGTTATTCGTTGTGTAGGTAATGCTTGATTAATCTTTGTGAACCTTAGACTATAAAACCTAGAGTAGTTGTAGGCTAAACCATCCAAAGAGTACCTTAGAGTTAGAGTTTATAATTCCTAGAGATTTTGTAGACGAGACCCTTTGGTAGTTTCAAAGAGTTAGGGACAAACGCACACCCTACGACTTTAGACACACAACGCGATTAAGAATAAGGACGTGACAATTCAACCATCAATAGGAGATAATTAAGGAGTAGTAAAACCTAAGTAAACACATCTTTAAACTATCATACGAGCACACAATAATTAGACATAGACTACTACACCTTAGATTAGATAATTAGATAAGTAGAGTAATCGGTAGAAATACCAACCCCCAAATCCAAACCCCGAGATTCGTACCTTTCTAATTCCTAAAAAAAACATAAAAAGATAAAAAATAATCTTCCTCAACCCTAACCTTAGCGTAGTAACTTCTCACTAGCATTCCTATTCCCTAGAGAACGATATCAATACCCGTGGCTTACCCTAATACTACACTACAACGATTAGGTTCACGCCTAGGGTGTTATAAAACTTGCTCAAGAAAAGGAAGTTCCTTTGCGAACGACGCGTGTAGCGTTATCAAGTTTTTGGCTCCGCTGTCGAGGAATAGAATAGCTAGTTAGTAGTCCACCTTGCTTAGGTTTCTTTGCTTGATTCCTATCAAGTAAACTTTTTTTTCTCATTTTTAGCTTTCTCGTAGTCTATCCCCCTTCATTGTGTTTGTGTTCGTAAAACCCTTTTCATTTGTCGCTATGGCAAGTGAAGTTGCATTTGAATCATTAACAAATGAGGAACAATCGAATTTCGCAAGTCGGGTTGGTTTTTGTTGTTCTAATGAATTTGTGAGTGATCTTAGAGATATCCAAAAGGAGACGGGTGTAAGGTTGGATGGATTTGATATATTTTGTTTTGTTTGGCTTCTATTCAACAATCGTTGTCAGGATCAACTCCTTTTAGTAAGACCATCTGGAAAAAATTTCAGAAAAGCCTCCTATGCATAAACTATCAGTTGAATGATCTTAGGCACCATGATCAAAAAGACCTAGTTCTTAAGAACATGGAACCTAAACCCGAACAAGATTGTGAGATGGTTGATGTTAAAATACTTAGTTGCATGTGTGGGATAGATTTCAAAACATATGACACACGTAAGGAATCCTTCAGGAAAATCGAACATAGTAGTCAAGTTTTTTAGAACAATTCTTATGAATCGGACCAAGAATGTGAAATGGCCAAAGAAGGATTTGAGATGCTTAGGAGTGTATTTGGGTTAGATCATACTAAAACACATGATGAACATTTAGGATATCTAGATATAATGGAGAATAAGGTAGAAACTCCAAGCCCACAAGCCCGACCATCACTTGAGGAACACACATCGTCTATAACTTACCCGGAAGAAGTAGAAGACACTATAGGAACCCCGATTGATATAGAACCTTTGGACCAAACGCCACTAGAGAATGTAGGTTTAGATGCTTGTTGTCATGACCTCTCTCTTAGTCTTAGGGAAGTTCCTAATTTTGATGAACCGGAGCCTCAACCAAAAACCTTACCCAATTTTCCGTCTTTAGATGTGAATCTTGGAATTGAATTAGGCCCCAATCCACCCATCAAAATAGATAGTCCGGGTAGTTGCTTGATAAAGGTGGTAGACTCTAGGCCATGTAGAGTGAAAGCTAATATATGAGTAACCCATGACCTTACACACTTATATCACCCATTCATGGCTGATAACAAGAAACATTATGGGTTTAAACCGGGTTTATTAGGTCAAGATGGATCATTAACTAAGAATCTTTTGAAGTTGATAGAAGATGATCCATTTTTAGAAGAGAGATTTGATTCACCCGCTACACCAATAGAATTAGGTAAGGTTATAATGAATGGAGCACACTCCTTTGAGCATATAAATCACCCATCACCCTCTCCTCAAGCAGCAAATTTCCACCCTAAGAGTGTGTATCGCTACTATCACCCGCACTTAAACTTAAGTGTAGGGAAAACCTCCCCTTTATCCGTTAAATAAGGATAGAGTCAAGCTCGTGACTCGAACAAAAACAAGCGCTTCTTGGGAGGCAACCCATGTGTATTTGTTTTTTATTTTTATTTGTGTGTCATATATCTTTTCATTATTGTATGTTCTCACGTTTAAATTTGTAAAAATGCTTTATTTTGTTTTTAACCTCGTCTTAATTGCATATAAAGGTATTTTACATAAAGGATAAGTGTAGGGAGGATTACACGCGTTTTCTAAAGAAACGTAAACATGAGAATTTCAATTAACTAAAAGATATATATGTGTGTTTGTTCGAGTCAAATGCTTGTATCGAGTCATAATGGATGTTTTGCAGAAATTTTTCTAGATTCTAAAGATGTAAATTTTCTAGAATTTTTTCGTAAAATCGCACCGCTTTTGTCGATAACTGACGGCGTCAGATCGCAACTGACGGCGTCGGAAGGAGTAAAATAATGATTACTTTTTCTTGTTTTCGAGCTACTTATAAATTTTTGGAATTTTCCAGGTCTTAATTTTCAAGAAATTCTGTAAACATCCATTCCACAAGCATTATATCCTAGTTAAGTAGAGTCTTATATATATTATTACCGCCGATTTTACGCAAAGGTTTCGTTTGTTTTCTTCAAGTGTGCAGGTTTAATTTATTAAGAAGAAGATACACAAGATTGGAAGGAGCTTTTTACGCATACATTCTTCTTGAAAATGATTTAACTACCACTTTACACGGATCCTACCGAACTAATCAGGGGAGTATTAGTTTCTTTCTTTTTAATTACCTTCTATTATCATAACTTTGATACTTTCGGGAACATTGGGGACAATGTTCGGTTTAAATGTAGGGAGGAAAATAAAGCTAAACTTTGAAACTATGCTTATCCTTGATTGTTTGCTTTGTCCAATTGTAATTGTGTAATAAACCATGAGAAAATGTCGGTTAGGGTAATTTTGGCACCAAATTTAAAATTTTTTATGACATATAGGAGTGGGCCATTAGTCTTAACAAAAGCGTCTCACGGATAGGAAGTTACATGACTAGCACAAAAAACCCTTTACCACCTAAATTCCACCCAAAATGTGAGGATCACCCTTAGATTAGTAGGAATTAAAGAGTGTGAACCGGTAGTATAATAGATTCTAGAACTTGTTTTGTGATGCATCCCGAGATCGCTAGTAAGACTACACTTGTGTAGTTAGGAATAACTAAATGATAAGAGGCATTAGGATAACCCTTGTTTGATACCCGTAATATAATTACTTCTTCCACATCGGTTGAGTAATTCCCCCACACCTTTGCGTTGTACTCATCTTTAGTACACGATAACCCTAGTTAACCCCTCAGAGCCTATCCTTTTCGCGGTTCTCGTGATGTTTCGGTTTTTCCGGAATATCAATGAAGAGCATTGTTTACACCCCACCCCCAAATGTACACCCAAATCGCCTTAGCCTACCTTGTATGCACTCACTTTTAGTGCATTATTGTTATCACCCAAAACCCTTAGTTCAATTATCTAGTTGCTTGCATGAGTTGCTAAGTCGAGTCATATCCTTTGTACACAGTTTTGGGACGATTGGGACTCTTGAAAAAAGTTAAAGTTTATGAAAGGATGGGAAGGGAACGTTAAATTCAAATTCCCTTTATTTGCGTAATAATGTACTCCAAGTGTTATGATCTTTTCAATTCGGGTCAAATTAGTGTTAGAGTAATAAAAACTCAAGTGTAGGGATGTGCCTATAAATCCCTGTTATTTTGATGTTACCGTAGAGGATGGTAGAGTAAAAGTGTATAAAAAAAAAAAAAAAAAAAAAAGGCTACCATCCTACATCTAACCTTTAAATTTATGTTTGTTTGTTTCAGTTATCTAGAGTTTAGAGTGTCGAGTCTTGGCTTAGCAACGCCATTCTTCGTATTCTTGTAACATAAAGATTTTTGACTTGCCACCACTAAATAGCCTATCCCACCAAACTCTTTGTTTCCCTACTGTAAGCCTAACATTACAACCCTTTAAAGACCTCTTTGATAGTCTTTCCTAGGTGCTTACGCCAAAGCGATGGAGGTTTATCTTCCATTAAAACCCTTCAAGCCTATGGTAATCTATGTACTAGGACCGGTTAATGAGTGTTTATCTTCCATTTCCAACTTGTTATATTTCATATACACCCGAGAGATGTGAGTATCCAAACACCCCATGTGACTTTTGCGGGGCTTATATGTGTTGTGGATTGTTTTAAACCAATGCTTCATGACCCTTAACTTATAAATTAATTGGCTAAAAGCATATTTGCTTGAGGACAAGCAAATACCAAGTGTAGGGATATTTGATAAGGTTTTAAAATGTACCTTTTTTAGGGGTTGTTTAAGCCCTTATTTGATCACTTTTATATCCGTTATTACTTAATATCGTTCCTTTTCACTTTTTAGGTCTCTCGAAGACAAATTGCTGGAATGGCACTTATTTGGACGAAAAGGCGCGATATACTGAAGAAAATGGCCAAAGTCAAGAATCGAGCCACCGATCTTTGAAATACAAGGGACGGCGTCGGTGTTAATCGCGACGCCGTCGCATCACTTTTGTGACGGTCAAGAGCCAAATTGCTTATTTTCAAGTGACGGTGTCGCTTTAAAAGAGTAGGTCGTCGCAACTCGCACGACCTAGATTTGATCCGCACGGTGTCGAGATCGAGGGGACGGCGTCACAAGCATAAGGTGACGCCGCAAGACTAACGTGGCCAAGACGAAACCCTAATGACGGCGACCCGACGGCATCACAAATCATAAGGTGACGCCGTCGCGATTGTAATCTTATATATAGAATCCGAATTTTTCGCTTTAGTGTGTAGTCTTTTGGAGTAAAACCTAAACCGAACCAAGGTCGTCTTGTACAAGTAATTTAGGGTTTCAAACCCTATCTTACATCAAGATAAGTGTTTTACTTCATTAATTCAATTATGTCTTCAATTACTTGTATGTATGCTTGCATGTTCTCCATGTCCGGCTAATTTACTTGTGTGTTTGCTTAGGGAATATGAAACTTAATTATTGAATATTGATTGGTTGTCTCTTATCTTAATTGTTAATGATCTAGTAATGCGATAGGTCATTCGTTGTGTAGTTAATGCTTGATTAATCTTTGTGAACCTTAGACTATAACACCTAGAGTAGTTGTAGGCTAAACCATCCAAAGAGTACCTTAGAGTTAGAGTTTAAAATTCCTAGAGATTTTGTAGACGAGACCCTTTGGTAGTTTCAAAGAGTTAGGGACAAACGCACACCCTATGACTTTAGACACACAACGCGATTAAGAATAAGGACGTGACAATTCAACCATCAATAGGAGATAATTAAGGAGTAATAAAACCTAAGTAAACACATCTTTAAACTATCATACGAGCACACAATAATTAGACATAGACTACTACACCTTAGATTAGATAATTAGATAAGTAGAGTAATCGGTAGAAATACCAACCCCCAAATCCAAACCCCAAGATTCGTACCTTTCTAATTCCTAAAAAAAACATAAAAAGATAAAAAAATAATCTTTCTCAACCCCAACCTTAGCGTAGTAACTTCTCACTAGCATTCCTATTCCCCTAGAGAACGATATCAATACCCGTGGCTTACCCTAATACTACACAACAACGATTAGGTTCACTGCCTAGGGTGTTATAAAACTTGCTCGAAGAAAAGGAAGTTCCTTTGACCCCGAACGACGCGTGTAGCGTTATCAGGGACCGGTAGAAGCAGACACAAATTGACTCACTACATGAACTGCATAAGCAATATCTGGACGAATAACAGTAATATATAAAACCCTTATTACCTCCGTCCTTAGTGCACAAGCACTAAGCAAGTAAACTACCTTTTTTCTTCTCTTTCATCCCAGACTCTTCTTTTTCTAATAAAAAAAAAAGAATCCAGATATCTCCGAGAAACTACACTAAAGGGAACTGTTAAGTACAGACAATGCCTAGAAATGATAGTAACACCCGGGGCCTTTGAAATACCAAATCCCAGCTTAAGTCCAAAAGGCCTACACTTAACTAGGAACAGAAGCGAAGGACATCGATTGTCTATTTAGACGAATGAAGAATAAGATAAAAGCATCTAATTCACCCGCATCTGTTGGAGGAAGGAATGGACAAATAAATACATACTTTTTCTCCTTTCTCCCATAAAGCTTCCTTTCCTGAATCTTAGCTTTTATCTTTCTTATTTATTTTGACTATTATCACTTTATAAGCCGGGCGTGGATAATTAAAGCTTAACATATCAGGGTAGTACGCCTGGAACAAGAAGGTTCGTCGTACAATTTCGGCGATTACAAAAACAAAGGAGTATATGTTTATTGAATTTAATTTTATATATTGGCTTATTTAAATTAATTGTTTTAATTTCCTGCATATATCATGATCAACATCATTCAAAGTTGATCATGAGCAAGCCAATAGTAGTATTTATTAGTTGTTATTATTGTCATGTATGGCTCGTTATGCATTTAGTCGTTTGTCATGTTTATTGCCTTGACTGGTTATTTTGGTAACAAATTACGCGCCCTAGTTTGGTGTTTTGGGTAGGCCTCAATGCCGAGTTGTAATTTTTATTTTGTTATGTATTTGTATATATTTCAATTTTAAGTATAAGAATAGATTGTACTTTTCAATTTTAATAAATGTAACAAGACGGAGATTAACACTGGATGCATGGAGACAAGAGTTGGTGTTGCAAGATAGTGGAGGCGCAGGCTTATGCTTCACTTGATGAGATATTAGGATCTTGAATCAAGTGGGAGCATTGGATTGTCCCTAGATGACCATTGTATCCACGTTAGCTCGTGATACAATTATAGGATTTTGGACTAGGCTATACATGTTTATGTTCGTGTGGTTGTGTTTATTTTTATTGCTTGAATTTTAAATGTTGCATGTTAGATAAACATTGTTTTGGAGTTAAGGGTTAAAAGGGGATTTTTAAAAGTTAAACACCAAATTGATTTTAAAAGAGTTTAAATATGTTAAATTATTTTAACAAATTTTTTTATCATAAGTAATATGCATGTATTGCTTATGGCACGTCTTTTATAATATAAGTTACATAGAAATTTTAGTCATGCTATCCAATTGTGATGAGGACATCCATCCCATCTTTGTGACCTAGCTTAATTATAGGACAAGAACGGAATGTTGAAAATGGTTAAACCTAGCTCAGCATTTCATTGACTTCTGATTTGAGGACTAAACTGTGGGGATGGTCAGACCAGGGCTTGGGGAAAAGATAGGATAATGTGCCATGAGTATTTATGTTCTAGATACTATAAATATCTAAGAGTTGTATAGTTTATACTATTGGTAATCGCTACCTACCGATTAATCTACCATTGTTATCGTGATCAATCGTACGGTGAATGGGTTAATGTGGATCTTAGACTTTAAATAATTAAGTTTTGTTAAACTTGGGTAATTAATTTATTTAAAGTAAATATCGCAAATATTGAATTGACTTTAATTTTTTTTGTGGATGACTGCACTAAACCAAAATACTAATGCTCTAACTCTTCGCTCTCTGATTGAGACGGAGAAACTCATTGGTACTAAGTTTCTTGTCTGGCACATGAACTTGAGGACTATCCTCAAGTATGAAAAAAAGTTGGATATCATTGAGACATCCTTTCCTAACTCTCTAGCTATTGATTCTCCTGCCGTTTAGGTTACTTCTTATCGAAACAAGTTCGATGAGTAGGAAAAGATTGTTTTATTAATGCTAGCAACCATGACACCTAAACTGTAAAAGGATATGGAGGATCGTGCGGCTTATGACATGCTAAATGAGTTGAAAAGTTTGTTTCAAACTCAGGCTAGCTAAGAGATTTATGAGACTCAAAAGCTGTTGAACTTATGTAAGATGGAGGATGGTCAATCGGTTAGCTCACATATTTTGAAGATGAAGAGCTACATTGATAGGTTAAAACGTCTTGGACATCCTATGCCTCATGTTATGGCGGTTAATACCATCTTGGGTTCCTTGCCAAAGTCGTTTGATAACTTTGTTATGAACTACAACATGAATGGCTAGGATAAAAGTCTTGGAGAATTGCATGCGATGTAAAAGACCGCTGAGAAGAATGTGCCTTCCAAGAATTTTGTTCCAACTATGCATATGATTAGAGAGGGTGGTGTGAAAAAAAGTCATTTTCTAAGGGTAAAGGAAAGTCCAAGGGCCTCAAGAAAATGATCCCGTCGCCCCCAAAGAACCATAGCCCACAAAGTATGTTGAATGCTTTCATTGTGGAAAGATTGGATATTGGAAGAGGAATTGTCCCTCTTATTACGAATGTAAATTCCACATCCTAATTATTGAACCATTTACTTTCTCTCCCAACTCTTTGGTATTTGAAATAGGATGTGGAATTTACATTCGTAATAATGTACAGGGAATGAGAAGTAGTAAGTGGATGGAAAAGGGCTATGGATTTTCATATGGGGAATGGGAATCGTGTTGTTGTTGAATCCAGCGGGTATTATTCTCATAATGTACCTAGTGGTCTAGTAGCTGTTTTGGAACAATGTCGCTATCCAGCTTCTATTACTAGAGGTGTTGTTTTCATCTCTCGGTTGAGAGATGCGGGTTTTGAACTTGCGTTCAAAAGTTATGGTATTTCTAATTCAAAAGATTATATGTGCTATTTTAAGTTTTTCCTAGGATTGGCACATTTGAAATAGATATGGATGGTGTTGAAATAGATATGGATGGTGTTATCTCTATTGATAAATATGTATTTTATATTGCTAAATGTGCTAAATCTGATGTGAGTAAAACCTTTTTGTGGCATTGTCGCCTTGGTTACATAAACAAGCAGCACATGAAGAAACCCTAAGTGATGGAATTCTTGAGTCAACTGAATCTGAGAAATTTGACACATGCGAGCAATGTTTATGTGAAAAGATGACAAAGGCTTCATTTTGTGGTGTAAGAGAAAGGGTTGATGATCTATTAGGACTTATACATACTGACATATGCAACCCATTTATACCAATGACACGAAATGGTGAATTGTATTTTGTTACCATCACGGATGACTACAGTCGTTATGGTTATGTTTATTTACTTAAACATAACATGAAGTTTTTGAAACTTTCAAGGCTTATCAACATGAAGTTGAGAATCAACTTGGTAAGACTATTAAGACATTACAATCTGATTGTGGTGGAGAATACATGAGTCAAGAGTTCATAGATCATTTCGTGAAATGTAGGATTGTCTCTCAATTCATGCCACCCTATACACCACAACATATTGGTGCGTCTGAGAGAAGAAATCAAACTCTATTAGATATTATTCAATCAATGATGAATCTGAGTGAATTGCCATTTTCCTTCTAGGGTATGCTCTTGAGAGTGTTGCATGCATTCTCAATATGGTTCCAACCACAAAGGTAAATAAGACACCATACGAGTTATGGAATGAGAAGGCTCCTAATTTTTCTTATCTAAAAGTGTGGGGACGTGAAACTTTAGTTAAGCGCGATACTCCCAATAAACATGAATCTCGCACTATTAGATGTGTGTTTGTGAGATATCTAAGTGAAAATTTTGGATATTACTTCTACTACCCGTTGGAGAACAAAGTGTTTGTTGCTCGTAATGCAAAGTTCTTGGAGAAAGAATATCTACTTCAAGAAACAAGCGGGAGCAATGACAAACTTGATGAAAATCAAGAACCACAAGCTGATAAACCTCTATGAGTTCTATTATATTGTGTGATCCTGAGTTGATTATAGAAGAAGATGCTTCTACTAATCGGGAGAAAACGTTGCACAGATCTAGTGGAGTCTCTCAGGAACCTGAGAGATATGGTAATCTGATAGATTTAAAAGAACCTGATTTAGGAGATAATAATGAGCCTCCTAATTACCAATAAGTTATGAGGGATTCTAAATCCAATAAGCTATATGCACATAAGATGTCATCAATGATTCCTTTTGTAATCACAAATAAAGTTTTACAATGGAGAAAGAAAAATGTTAAACAACTATTATCCCCCTCACCTCGGTTTATATCATGAGGGGTAGGAAACCATGTAAGATTCAATTTAGGAATCCTCAACCTACCCTCTTCATGAACTGCCATAAGGCTTTTCTTTGCCTTTAGGGATGGCAACAGGGCAAGGAATGTCATGGATTGGATTAACCATCCCCATCCACGTTCCCCACTCCCACTCCCCACCCCTATCCCCATCTAGGATCATCCCCATCCTTAACGGGGATCGGGGATCCCCGTGAGGATTCATGGATTTTCCACCCTTAATGATATAAACATAAAAGTTACACAAACTCATAAAAAATATAAAGAATTTGACGCATATAATGTCTCAACAAACGTACATCATACAAGTTTAGATCAATTATGATGTCAGCTCAACTTTTTAAAGCATTAGAAATATTGAAATATCACATATAATATATAAACAATGTGCGTTGTATGCTTCACCCAAAAATACAATGTGTATTGTATGTGTATATTCAGACAAAACATTGGTTGAGTAATATGTAGTTGGTGCATATACTTTTAAAGATATTTGCTTAAATAAATATACTCCTCAATACTCATAAACATATACATATACAAAGTAAATTAAATATGCTATGGATATACATACAATTTTTATATACTTATACATTAAAAAGATCAGGGTCAGGGATTTATATTATCTCCAACCCCGCCCCCGTCCCCGTTTTCATAATTCGAGGATTTTCCGTCTTCGTCCCCATCCCCAGTCAACTCAAGAATTCCCAAGTCACATCGGGTTTTGGAGATTGGGTCCCCATCGAGTATAGTTTTGTTTTCCATCCCTACTTGCCTTGCAAGGCAAGCTAAACTACTCCTAGTTCTAGTCTAATCCTAATTTATATTACAACGTACATTTGGACCCTTAATCTATGTTTATGTATTCTCCTGATGTACTACTGTAAGTAAGTTCTTATGCTGAGATCAAAACAAGTATATTAACCAATCTAAAGTTATTTAAATTGGGTTTATTCACGCTCTTGGAGCCTAAAAGGTGCGTTGCCCCTTGACCCATGCTTTTGATTGTGAAGGCAAGGTAGCTAGAACAAGTGTGCATTCACATGTCCTAACTTGTGTGTAAGCTAAACTTAAATGGATCTTTTGATCTCTAGTGAATCATAATTACTATAACATGAAAATTGCCAACACTAATTAAAATAGTTTTTAATCCTTTCTTGTAACCTAGTTTCTAGCTTGACCGTAATTCTCATTTTCCTAGATTGAGAATTTTGTTAAAGACTCTAGCAAGATACAAGAGCCAAATAGAACAACAATTTGTAGTTTCCAGAATATTTTACTTAACCGCGTATAAATAGTTGCATTTAATTATGTATTTTGACATTAATTATTAATATTATGATTGTCCAACTTTTATGGAAAATCATAAGACAATTAGAAAAACATAGAATCACTCAAGAAATTTTGTATTAGCTGGTGTTGGATTGTGTGGGGTCACAAATCTGCTTGATAACTTTATGATTTGTTTTCAACACTGGTAGCTTGAGAAATCAAATTAAGAGATTAATATAAGAGTTTTATTACAAATTTAGCCGTTGTGGTTTATCTATTTTTTCACCTTTCGTCCTTTAACTTTATTAATTACACTGCCCGTCTTTATGGTTGTCCATTTTTAACAGACCGGTCCTTTGACAAAACCTCCGTTAATATTTCGTTGTAAAATCTCTATATACAAAGGCATTTTGGTCAATTTTACCTACTCATCTTCAACATCTAATCCTTTTCTTAAATGATTCAGTTTTCTTTTAACTAAATATCAAGAGCACACCAAAAACTAAACAATCATTTTTATTATCAAAATTCATACAAATACTTGTCAAAAATATAATGTTATCATTATTAGAACTTAGAACCAGTTTTGGGTACCATCCTGCAGTGCAAAACCCGCAGTTTTCACACTTGAAGACATCTCTTATTAGCAGAACATACTCGTTCAAATCTCTACATGGCTACACACTAACGAAGTTTCTCTGCTCATAAAGATTGTGAACTTTGTACGTAAACACCCATCATATATGCAGAACCAAAATGTATGTCTTCAGCGAGCATTTACAACACAGCGAAAATGTCATATATAGCAGAATAGCGAGTTGGCAATCGAAAATGCAGCAAGTTACAGCCTTGCTTTTCTGAGCTTCTGTGCCTTTTCAGTTTGTTTTATATTTATAACGTCGTCATTGCTAAGCCAAATACAAGATAATGTTGATCAACCATCATCATGATATAAATAAATAAAAAACAAGGGACGCATGAGTGATGATCCCATATTGGGTAAATCAAGCAAAATCCAGCCTGGTCCGAAGTCCTACCCGGCATGACAAGTCCTAATCTAGGTCAACTACATGGTCTTCAGATTGGAAAACCCCATTTTGACCCATTTTAGCCTGGCCTTATCAAAGCGACTTGTTTCAGAAAGATGATGTCTTTTTTTCCATCTCACTTGCTTAAAATAAATAGTTAATTATAGACATCGTTTCTGTGGTTTGCTCGATTTGTAGATATCGCCCCTAACTTTTATTAATTACACTGAACGTCCCTTATCAAACAGTTTCTTTGCACTTTGGGTTACTCCATGTGAATATATACTAAGCTGGCTTTGTGTAAGATCCAGGGATAGGATGGAAACTTAAGCTTACAATCAGCTGGGCCATCATCTGTGTTGATTTTTTTTTTTTTGAACGGCATCATCTGTGTTGAATTAAATTCGATCAAAAGAAATCCAAAACAAGCTTGTTACGTGTATAGGAATGGAAACTAAGCTTAAAATAGATGGAGGAAAAGAAGATGATAAGCATCTTCGTTTGAGCCATATCAGTTGTTGAAAGTGCATATAGAACACGAGAGGAAAAAAAAAAAAAAAAACTGTATATACTGGATTCGACATATTACAAAACAGTTAACGAAGGGATTCTTAGATCATCATATCGATGTTAAAATCCTTTAAAAACCCTCGGAAATTGTTTACTAGACTACTGTCCTTCCATTCAATCTAAATATGTACTATGCCATCTGGTAGTTAGAGTTGCAGCTGTGGTTTACAATTCTAAATGAAGCAAACATACAATAGAACATGAATAAACAGATATTGCTAGTGTGGTTCACTAAAAAGGGTCTTATTCCCATTTGTCTCTATCTATTGATGGTGAGTTTATATGAAGGAAAGAATCAGTGGATTATAATACAAAATCTCTTTGCGGAAGCGGAACTGACTTCTAGTTGCTTTTGAAACCAGTTGTTAATTTGTTATAAGGGGTAAAATGGTTAGAATATATCACCAACTTACATGAAACATTTTAGTGAAAAGAATTGGTCAAAGTACTTGTAGGAACCGTGGCCGTTAATGAAAGTTAGGCTGGGTTCTTTATACGAAAAAATCAATCTTAAAGCTTGCTTTGTCTCAATCCAAACAAGGCCCATCCATTTATGGAACTGTTCTTTGTTCATAAACCGGTCCTGGTCTTTACCAGGCTTCAACCAGAAAACTAGATCACATCGATCAGAACAATAATGCACAAAGCCATAAACTGTTCATGTCAAGTTCGGGCTTTTTAGCCTGCTCTTGATTGGGCAAAAAGCCACTCCCAGTTCCCTTAGGCATCTCTATGTGGCACTCCAGTTTGATAGCATCTCCCAAAGAAGACATACTTTATAAGACTACATATTCCAGGATAAATCCACAAGGGTCACATACACTTCATGTTGTTAGCTAAAAAGTGCATCAAGAATAAATCCACAAGGGATGTTCAATCAATTAACTCCAAACAGTTCTTCTCTATGCTTATGTTTGGAGCTTAAATGCGTTAAAGTTACACATGCCATCATCTTAATCTTAATTATTATACTAACAAAGGTCAGAATTATCTTAACAGCTATAAGATTACTGATACTAGTAATAATGCCCAACTGTCTTCTCATATATACTCCTTCAATCTAAAATTCAAGGGGCTATGACGAGACGCCTTTTCCTGAGAATGCTCTGTTTGTGTCCTGATAGAGGAAATCCTTATATTAACTGTTACGTTTTTAAGATCAAACTCTATGTATCAAATCAATAATTAAAACATCAAAATTACCTTCATTGATGTCGAGTGATTGGTAAATCCATATTGATTCTCATTTGTTAGTTCTGGACCAAAAACAGGATTTGGTTTCATCATCATGCCGATTTGGTGGTTAGGCATACCAAATTCCCTTCGCATTGAGAATCCTTGGTTTTGAGAAGATGTACCAGCAGCCCCATCACATGGACTTACAAATTTGTATCCCTCTTCGTAGCATATTCCCCTTTGCATTTCTTGTTCTTGTGAGAATACAGGTTGTAATCCAAACCCATTTCTCATAGCAAGTATCTGAAAGAGCAACCACAAAAAAAGCGATGAAGTAAATTGCACTTGTGTTCATTATATACTACTGAGTTTGATAAATTTGACAGATGATAGTCTATTTAGCAATGTCCATCTTTTTATCCTGTTTTAAGCGGAACTTGGAATACAGAAGACAAATGCAACGAAGCATGTTGAATATGGCTGATCAAAATAAAGAAGTTAAATTAACAGAAAAGTATTATATAGGTAAAAGCTAAGATAGAAGTCTAGAACTATATCAGCAGACTTGCACATGAGAACAAGATCTATTTTTATTGTCAAGTTGTTGGGCATATTGAGTTGGTTGAGTACGTGTTCCAAGATTGATCGTTCCAATTTGCTGGAAATAATAATTCTTTGGCAGAGTGGTTGTAGCATATGATAATTACTAGTATGCCATAGAATTATCCAAGCCTTGTAGCAGCAGCCAATCTAGAACTAGAAATATTGCATCAAAATTCATCAACAACACTCATAGCAAATTTTATTCCGGTGACAACAGTGAAGCACACATACAAATATACAATGTGTCCCAAATTTTTAGCACATCATCTAAAAGATAAAATATAACAATCTCTTTGATAGTATCTAAACATTAAGATTTACATGCAATGAGCCGGGACAATATCACTTCCTATCTCTTAGAATGTTTACTTTAACTATATAGTTATCTTGGCTCATGTTTATTATTATACTAAAGCTTTAACTATCATCAAACTAAACACACAATAATTTCTTGTTTACAAATTTAAAAAAAAAAAAAAAAAAAAAAAAAAAAAAAAAAAAGCGAAAAGATTTAAGTGCTACACATATACAATAAAACATATACCTGCACTTTCAGTTGAAGCTGCTTCAGATATTCAATTGCCTCATCCAACATTGAAGCCTTATCAGTCTACCATAATATAAAAAAAAAAAAAAAAATGGAAATTCAATTATCGAAACTCAAACAGAGCCGCTAATCTGTTGCTAGAAAATTAATATAAATGTTCAAATTTAGACCTTTATACCTTATTAGAGTTTGGAACCAACGTCTGCAAGGCTTTCAGCTTCTCATTAATCCTACTCCTCCTCCTCTAAATACAATATTTCAGAATAAACATCAACATACATTGAACAAAATAGTCTCAAACTCGACCTTATCTATCAAAAACAAAACACTAACCTTCTCAGACAAATTATGAATCTCAGCAGCTCTAGTCCTCTTTGAGGGACGAGTAGGGTTCGAACTTTGAAGCACATCCGACACTTTTTGCACCTTTAAATCCCAGTCAACCATCAATAACAAAATAATACACATAAAACACCAACTAGTAAACAAGAACAAATATCACAAAACAACAACATACTTTTTTCAAGATGGCCCTCTCTCAATTATAATGTTAATGTAATTAATCATGTCCGGCCGGTATCTAATGTTTTGAAAACAGTCTAATTTGGTAATTAAAAATTTTCTGCTCCCTCCTACAGTCCTACTAAGTACCTAATCCTATAAACTTTTTTGTCCAATTTGGTAAAAACATATTATTTCCATTTTAATCACCAAAGTAATCTTAATTACGACATGAAAAACTATACGGAGTAATTACCAAATTAGACCCTCTCGAAACCAATCACACCAAAACATAGAAACCCCAAATCTTCTCATATCAAACAAACAAAATGCACAAAG
Source organism: Chrysanthemum lavandulifolium (assembly GCA_022545495.1). Classification (NCBI taxonomy): domain Eukaryota; kingdom Viridiplantae; phylum Streptophyta; class Magnoliopsida; order Asterales; family Asteraceae; genus Chrysanthemum; species Chrysanthemum lavandulifolium. Next base: position 206,741,243 of record CM040244.1, read on the forward strand.
ATGACCTGGTTATAGTGTAATCAGCTATTTTCTTGTTCCTTGTGGTAAAACTTATTTTTACACAAACTAGCGTACTAGCCCATTTAAATATAAACTTAACTACCATATAATGATATAAATTACTATAATTACCAAACTAACTTTTTTAATAAAAATGAAAACCTTAATCATCACATAAATAGCTATAATTATCAAACTAACCCATTTAGAAAACCTTAACAACCACATAAATAACTACAATTAACAAACTAACTTTTTTTTTTCTTTTTTTGAAACACAGATAATTATTTTAGTCTAATGATACCTCATGTTGAGAGCATTCTCACATGACATGAGTTACAATTAGACTAAAATAATATTAATAATGAATTATTACCACATAAAAACTATAAACATCAAACTAAACCATCTCTTCAGTAATCACAACAAAAATGCCAAAAACAGACCTGATTCGGCTCGGGCGAATAAAACGAGCTGAGATCGGAGAACCGGATATCAGAATCATGAAACTCAGGCACAGGAGAAGGGATCAAAGGGCCTCCATATTTGTTACTAGCTGAAGAACCATTATTATTATTACTAATAAAAGTTTGTAGAAAAGAAGACATATCTTCAGATTCAAGTGAAGAAGATGATGAAAATGAACGATGGTCATTTCCGTATAGATCCGCCATTAATTAACTCACCAAACAAAAACTTTTTTTTTTTTTTTGAAAGTGTAGTAGTAATGATTGATATGAAAACGTACAAGATAATGTATGTATGTATATAATGTATGTAATGTAATGGAAGATGATGACAATAAGGATTATTTCCTGTTTTTGCAAAGATGTGTTTTTGAGTTTTATGTTGTTTGTTGTGTCTAGATTTGGTGTGTGTGTTTTTTGTACTTGAGTATGTGTCATGTGTGTGTGTTTTATAAGGTTGTTGAATTTAAAAAGAGATTAAACAGTTGTTTTAACTAACTTTGTGTCTTTTCTCCCGCCTTAATTGTTTTTTATTTGTTTTCGAGTCCTTCATGTTTTTCAAATATAACATTTCAGAATTAATTTAGTAAACATGTCATAAATAAAGTTTTCTTAACTAAGGATTCAACTTCGACTAAATGATTCGTAGATTTTGTTTGACTATAATGTAAGGGAGAAAAATAAACTAAAAAGTAAGATTTTATTAAAAAGTAAAGAATTTACATGTTAGTGCTAACTGGGACTCTTATGATCATCTATAGCGAAAAATCACTTACATTTCATCCAAGATTAGAATGATTAAAAAGACTTGAAACACAATATTTTTTTTGGACCGGTTGCGTTCATTATAATCAAGTTTTATTTAATAAAAATTAGCATTATAGTGCGAAAATCGATTAGTACCCGGGCCGGGACCCCCTAGGCTCATCTTTGTTTTGTCCAAAAAGCATTTACCAAATGCACTCATCATGGTATCAGTTTTTACCCTCTGTCACACATTGGAACTTATGTCTAGAAGCATTGCCATACATACATTTAGGGGTGTGCATGGTTCGGTTTGGGTCGGTTTTTGGCTACAACCGAAACCGAACCACAATGTTCGGTTTTTGTCGAACCTAAAACCGAAACCGCATGGTTTTAGCGGTTCGGTTTTCGGTTTGTTATCGGTTTTGGTTCGGTTTTTCGGTTTTTCGGTTTCTAAACGTTAATATTTGGGTATGGCTAAATTATACCAACAAACTTGTTTTCGTACAAAATTAGTTATTCTTTTTTTTTTTTTTTTTTTCAATCTAAGCATAATAATGTTTATTACATAATTCTACAATTACAAACATATAAATGAGAAATACACATACAAGTGAACATACACGTAGAATGATCATTATCGTATACTTATTGATATATTCACACAAAATACGTGACACGACAAACACACATATAAATATAAACGTTAAGATAAATATATTATAAATTCACGAATATGAATTTATAAATTTAATTTATTTAGTTATTTAATTATATTATATTAATTAGATATTATTATATAATAAAACCGGTTCGGTTCGGTTCGGTTTTTGCGGTTTGGTTTTTGGACGAAAACCGAAACCGAACCACATTTTTCGGTTTCTGAAAAAGTAAAAACCGAACCATCGGTTTTTAGTTTCGGTCGGCTTTTTTGGTTTGGTTTTTTCGGTTTTCGATTCGGTTTCGGTTTTTTCAGTTTGTTTTGCTCACCCCTACATACATTGATGTCAAGAATGATGTTTTAAAATCTTTGGTAACAAAATGTTTTGTTAGACATATGAAGTAGGTTAGCGCCTTTCCTTGTTTTCAATTCCTATCAAAAATATGTGTAAGAGACAAATTAATGAATGAGCTACAATTCATATCACAAAATGTTGACATAAAAATATTTACACAATGATGTGTCATGATACTTGGACAACTTATTCTTTTATTTATTTCAAAAACTTTTCTTTTGCAACAAATCATTTTGTTACAGATTATTGTGTGAAAATATTTTTATAAAATCAACTATATAGTTATAGCTTTTATGTCTTTTTCTTCTTTCTTTTTTTTCTATTATTACGGAGTGTTATTTTAGAAACGATACATTCTATTACTCATACTTTTACTTGATCTTTTGCACCGTGTGACTTGATAATAGGCCTACTTTTCTACTCATCGTTAGATAATTAACATGTAGCGGTAGAGGTATGGGTAATAACTAGTCGGGGGTATATCGTTTGTGTGTTTCTTTGATAATTAAAGCAAGAATGTCACATAACATTATCAATTATCACAGCTTTGCTGTTTTTCTTCTCAACATGTAAGCAAATACATGCATCAAAATCGTTCAAAATGGTTCAAACATTAGTCCACACGTGACGAAAGAGAGGTTGTAAATAGATGTAACAAACATAGCGTAGAGTACACAATTTAAGACCACAGCCATTGAATTGAATGTTGTTATCCAACCAATCACGAACCAATTTTATTTATTAATTCAACCATCGGACAAATTGCTATTCCCGAGGTCTCTTTTTATATTACTTTTTCAGTTTTCAAACCTAACTTTCTTCTTCAATGTATTTCTTGTTTCTTTATTTTTCGACTTTGATCATGGTTATTTTGATCGTAACTTGAAAAAGAGGACAACGCTTCTTTTTATTACAACTTTAAACTTGTAGATGACTTACTTAATTAATATTGACTGTCCACTTTAAATTTTCTAAGTCTTTCATTTCTAACTTTTACCTTAAATATTTTTAATTGTGTTATATGATACTTGATGCAAAATATATGAATAGATTAAGTTTTAAATGTATTTTATTATTGGTATAATTTTTATTGAATATTAGACTAAAATACACTGTTGGTCCCTAAACTTGTCAATGTGTTTCGCGTTGGGACAAACCTGGGCATTATCATCACCGGAGGTCCAAAACATGGGCTTTATATGCCAAACTCGTCCTCGACCAATAACGCCGATGTCAACGCCTTATTTCATTAGTTAGTGGAGTAGTATTATAGTCATACACATTTATACCTCACCTTATTTAATTCCAACCCAAGACTATTCCACCAACACATAAAGGGTTATTGTTTGAACAAATTATAACAACAGACTGACCACTTAAGTATGACTTTATAAAAGTCAACCCAGAAAGAATGTATGAGCTCATGCATTTTACCTGGACAAACAAACAAATTTATACATTACTAACTACTTAGCTAGTTGACTTATAACAGTCAACTATATGTTCAGTGTTTGATGAAATTGGAAAATAACTGATACTACGGAGTTATTGTCTGATACATGGTTATACTGACATTTCACAAAATATAAAAGATGAATTTGGGCCCAACTTCAAAACGTTCAACTGCTGAATCTTCAAATGATCTACACAGCTCTGATCGATATCCATACACTGTTGAACCCACAAAACATGAACCCTAAAGTGATGATGCCTTCCCTTTCCCATCAAAACCAGACAAGTTCTCAACACCAAACCCTGCAAACTCAACCATTTTGCCTTCCCCTTCCCATCTAAACCTCGCTTAAATTCTTGAACAACTTCTTTCCCCTTTTTTCTGGGCAAAACATTCTCTTCCTCAACCAACTTTCCTTTTCCTTTTCCTTTAATTTTCTCCCTTTTTTAGCTACAACCCCTTCTTCCTCTTTGATTACAACATCACCTTTCACTGTTGGTGTCTTGGTTCCACTCCCCTGCATTTTTTTCTTATCTATCCCCTGCTATTTACGTCTAGTCCTAAAAGGTGTTGGACTAAGCATTCTAAAGTTAGCATCCTGCTCTACCCAACCCACAACTTCAAAACTAATGTTTTTTAAGTAATATTGTGCTAACTTTTGGGGCTTGTGGGCAACGAAGATATCAACTGACTCATGTGTTTCAGCCATTGCAAACAAAGTATCAACATCAACATCATTATGAATCAAATGCAAACCATTTTCTAGGGATTCTCTAGGATCACAGAAAAACAACGCCCATTTTTGTTCATTAATCTCTCATAACACATTATTAAGGCTTGAACTAAATATATTCCTATCACTGGTAAAGGCACACAGATTAATTAATGAAACTCCTTCATACCTGAGTGGGCTATAATCAAAAACCCCATTATAGTAGATTTTGAACAAGACCTCACCTTCTTCTTCTTCCTTCACATCCTTAAAAGTTGAAACGAATATGCTCATGTCTTTCATTGTTAACTTTTTGTTTTTTTACGAATAGGTTTGACTAGATGAGTGTTTCAGTACGTGAGTGTGAATGTATGTTAGGTTTGGTTTTGATTGGGTTTTGTTAATTGGGTCGGGTTATTATGATAGTGTTTATTGTTTCGGATCTTGTTAGTTGGGTTGTTTTGGTGTTTCCCAACACATTAATTGTGTATAAGCGTATCAAGGAAGACAAAATGTCAAGTTGCAGGGTAACAGGTTTCAAATGTCACACTTGGTCCCTGAATTTGGTTAGTTAGCCGTTTTTTGCACTTAAAATTCCCGCGTATTTTTTCTCACACAAACTTGACTATTTCTGTTTTTACTAACTTCACAATTAGTCCCTGAATTTGGAACATCCCGTTGGTTTTGGTATTTATTGGTTAATAACCAATACCATTTGCATACCAACAATAAAAAAAAACATATCCTAACAAAATCTCAACAACCTCCCAATGGCTGACTTCCCACTTCTTCAAGAACTCGCCAAAGCTTCGAAGTATGACTACATGTTTGACTCGATTTCTCTCTTTTATCAGAGAGAAAACGATAAGGACATCAAAATTGCTAATGGCCTCCAAAACACTTTGACTGACTTGATTCTTGGTATGAAGGAAACCCAAGAATACATCTCTGAGCTCGAAGGCTTTCGAACTACAGTGATGAACTACAAGTTTCTTGAGGATCTTCGCAAGAAGCAAAAGGCTAATGTCTTGAAGACGTTGAAGATAAGGAGGATGATCTGTCAAACACACTCACAGGTGTGTGACAGGAACAACTTCCTTGATGATCTTAGGAAGACAAAGTGTTGAGAAGGAAATGAAGTGGTTATGTTTTCCTTTCTTTTTTTTGGAAAAATATGTACTGAATATTTAATGTTTAATATGAAATTAATGAATCTATATGTTATGTTCTAGTGTTATAATTTGTTAATTTTGTTGTTAATTGTTGTATTCGTCTAAGATAGTTGTTATATCGGTTTTGATTGTATTGGGTGTTGGTAGAACTATGGTCCTTGCTTAAACAGTTTAAGACTATAGGGGACTAAGGTTTTAGTCCCCTATCCTGTCAGCACATTTGCATTAAGTTATAGGAAGCACTTTATTCTCACATTTTACCACAAATTTGAATTCATAAACATAAAGCCTCAATTTAGTGAAATTGCGTCAAAATGGGTAAATCTAGAGCTCGTAAACAGATTAAATGCTCCAATTGTCAAACTATTGGATATAATAAGTCTAGTTGTCACAAGGATCAAGTACAAAAACCAACAAAGGAAACAAAGGTCTGAGGTAGAAAAGGCATTGTGATGGCAGAAGGCAACATGTATTCATTTAATTGTCATTTGCATAACGATTGTTCTTGTGTGTTGACATTCTAGTTGATGTGCAAATGTATTACTTTTGTAGTGGATGGATAAAGACGATATAAGGAAGACTATGGAACAAGAGTTTCTTAAAGCTCTTTATGAGTAAGAAGAAGAACACACAATTTTAGAGGAAGATGAAGAGCAGTCAAGGTTGGATGAAGAAGCATTCCAAAGAGCTTTGGAAGAGAGAGAATGTACAAAAGAATTGATGAGGAAAAGGAGAGGAAAATTGGCTTGAAGATGCAGAGTCCGAGGCGACTTACTATAAAGTGTCCGTGGAGGAGTTATATCCAAGACATCCATACGTCTTGGATAAAAGATGTTGAGTGGTGTTCAAGGTTGTAGGCTTCTACTCTTCTAGCCATTTGTAATTTCGACAATATCATGTTTGAACATGTTTTTGGTTTTTTTTTTTTTTTTTTTTTTTTTGACTTTATAAGTTGACTAGATTTTAAGAATTTATGTTGTCTTTACTCCTATCTACTTGTTCAACAACCACAACTCCCATCTACTTATATAATACATATTAAGTCATCAAATCTTTATCATACCAACATATTATCACCATGGATGCAGAAAATGGTTGTCAAATGGTATGCATTGACTGTTGGGTTGAAAGTGAAAATAGGGCTGGATTGACCTTTTTTGCAAGGTGTCCACCTTATAGAGATTTCATGTGGTATGTTTGTCCAGTGTGCCTTGAGATAAGGGGAAATACATCTTATACTGGTAGAGATGGTGTTACAAGGGAAATGTAGCCACCTGTAAAATTTCACTATCATCAACCTTCGTATTAATAAACTAGATTGTTTATCAAAACTTATTTGAGCATTTTAGCATGTACGCTTCATTTTATTGCATAAAAATTTATGCAACTCCGAGTAGTCTCATTTAATCATGCCCGATATTTACCGATAATCGAAATCGGTCTCACAAGAAATTTTCTTGTCTTACGAGCATGCACGCTGCATCGACACTAAATTAATTATGGCTAAAGTCAAATAAATATTTCTACGAGTTAGAATTAATGTTTTATTTTTATATTTTTATTACCTTTATAAAAACATGCTAAAGTATATATTAGACGTTGGTCAAAAACCTCAAACCGGAACACCGTGACTCACATTTAAACTCAAACGGGACACGATATACATAACGAAAAATTGAGGTCTTTTCCTTCCTTCCTTTTCTTGTAACCGATTGGGCTCACAAGTACACCATCCCTTCTAAAAACTTGCAAATACCTAGACTTTGGAACATATATTGAGATATAAACACAAGGTCCATCATATAACTAGATAAGTTGACTTTGAAACTTAAGAAAACAAGTTCCCCATGCACACAACTCATTTTCTTGTCCCTTTTGTCCTTGCATCAGCCGAATACCACCCAAGAAAAAGCCAAACCATTTGCTTGTTTATTAGAATGCTCCCTAGGTTGTAGTAAAATCAAGTCCCATGTATCCAAGCTCAACAAAGACTCATGGTCTTTAACCAAAGGTTCTTTCTTTTCTTCTTCTTAAAAACCCACGAGCACAAGGTCTTACTACACATTTCACTTACAAAAATCTCACCCAAACCTCTAAGTGTATTCAAAATTAGTCTTGGAAGATTGGGTGAAGAGTCTTAGAAATAAGCTAGGGGCTTGGAAGCAAGTTTGGGTTAGAAAGTTTGTCCTTGGTCTCCTTCTTGTTCGAACCTCACTCAAATCTTTGTAAGGTCTCCTTCCTAAACTAAACTTACGCATAAGCTTACATATGTACATTTGATATTTCACAACATACTACTAATATGTTCAAGTTTGAAAATAAAAATGAAACATGTTCTTGTATACTACTCGACAATATGTGAGTAGGAACTTGTGTTTCGAGCTTGTGTGGTGATCTTGAAACTTACTTAATATTTATGAACATCTCGAAAGAAAATAAGCTAGTGCTTATTTGTTTACTCGTCACACACACACACACACTTACGGTTTAATGGGGGTTTTCTTTGGACTAAAAACAAGTAACTAAGTAACTACAAACTTAAAGCTAACTTGAGTATTAACACACCTTTGGATTAATGTTAAAAGGCTCACCTTGGACTTGTGTTTTCACCCGACAAGCCTGAAACAAAAACGATTCTCAAACGCACGCATGCATGCCTACTGTGAAACATTTACTAAAGGAAAACGCAACACCAGCATGTATTTAAGCCACTGTGAAGAGAAGCTAACACAAAAAGTGGAACTAGTCCACTGGTTGGGACGAGGCCTTGTGAGCGAAAGGTCCATGGTTCGAAACCCACTTGTGGCGCTCTTCCATTCTTTTTTTTTTTACTATCACTCTTTGACAAAGTAAATCTTTCAAAACTTGCTACTGTGAAAGAAATGCAAACCAAACATGAAACAGTCGACGTGCACATTAAATAAAACTAAACTGACAAACATAACACAAAAGGGTCCCTAGCTCGGTTGGTGGGGCGCGTGGTCTCTTGACGAAAGAGGTTGAGGGTTCAAATCGCCTCATGGCGCTTGCCCTTTTCTTTTTGGGTTATACTTGTAACTTTGGTATCTTAACACAACTAGTCCCCAAACTTCGCACTTTTCTCATATTGCTCAAGACCCCTTATAAACTTTGTACACTAATATTGATATCTACGATTTCAACCCCCTACTTTGAACCATTTAACACATTTTCTTAAAATACTTATAAAATTTGAAACTTATATAAATCTTTACAACTTTGGACCCTCCAAGATCTACACTTAACGCTTCCCATCCTAAAACTTCTAAAAGATAATAAATTTGTATTTTCTACAAGTCTTCGTCACATAAATAAAATTGGTACATATTTCTATTTGACAACCACATTTGTATAAACTAGAAAATATTATACTTTTCTAAATATAATATTTTCCCGCAACTTAGATAAAATATATATTGTACATATATATATATACTTTTCAAAACTAAACAAAAATCAAATAAATATAAGTCGATTTGTAATTGTTTCCGCTTTAATAAATATACTCGAGCCAACTCTTATACGAATGCTTCGTAAACTATTCCATTCACTTTTCCAAGAGCCAAAGACTTATAAGCATTTCGAAACTTATTTAAACATAACCATTGCCACATAAGCGTTATTAAACACAAACTCTCGAGAATGCTTCAACCGCTTTAAATACACTAAGTCATGAATAAAACAATAAACTAAGACTTGCCATGCTAATTATAGGTCGCGTGACGGTACTTCGTGCTCATACTACTTGACCTTACACTACTCGGATACCATTTGCTAAGGTGAGTTCATAGCCTCGCCTTTACTTATTTCTTTCAAACCCGCGAGGAGATGCATGCTATAAACTAGAACACAAGTCTTTTCTTAAACAGTATGCTTATCGATCATTATTATTATAGCCTAAGTTGCACGCCATAAGTCCCTTACATCATGAACCATTAATCACTTGCTAGTGAACGCGAATATTGTGGATAGTACTATGGGAATTAACGACCCGATTCGGTTATCGGAAATAACCGGGCGCACTATATTTGGTTAACTATGGAATTGGCAATTCCATCTCTAAGGGCAATATTATTACTTACGCCAAGAATTAGGTGTATGCGCTTAGTTTGGTGTCATGAGCTTAGCGCATAATAATAATCTATGTTTTCCATGGTGATTGTATTCAAGCAATTATCATCTCTTACTTGTGTTCAACTTATTATTTAAACCTATGAATATCACTCAACTTTTGTTGACTTTTAAGCATGTTCATCTCAGGTACTAATTAGAATTTCATGAAGGCGTGGAGCGGACGTCGTGGGACACTTGAAGTGGTGTCGTTTTCAATTAAAGTTATCATTTCATAAATATTTAATCTATCTTTTGTGTAACTCCAAAACATGTGGTATTCCCTTTTTGTGTTCTAAACGCTGAGATTTATGAAATGGTAACTACTTTTTATTAAAACGTCTCTTTAGAGCCGTTTTCTATAACTTCATGACTATGATCCTCTAAGTAATACCCCAATTAGTCTTCCGCTGTCACATTGTGATTTTGGGGGTGTTACAGATTGGCATCAGAGCCTAGGTTATAGAGAACCAACTTGTATTTTCAAAACAAATTGGACTATAACCACGTTTTCAAACGGACCATTTTACACCACCACTTCACGTCCTCCGCGCCTACTTCGTACCGATAACATGTAGGAGATTCACTTAGTAGATACTACATGACTAGTAAAACTTTGCATGATAAACTTATGATGATAGCTTTCATTTGGTTAGGCATTTAGATTTGCGTGGCAGATTATGCGCGACTAACTAAATCTTATTTACTACATGGCTTTATTTACTTATGAGTACATATTTTCTTTTGGGTTGTTACAGTACTATGTCGTCCGCTACTCACCCTATCGACCTGACATCCGACACCGAGATGGAGGATGCTATGTCTTCTGACTCTACTCCGGCTCTCGTTGCACCCATGTCCTCTGAGACTGAGCCCTTCGAGGAGGGTGAAGTCGCTGCCACCCCACTTGCTTTGACCATACCTGAGCGTTTGCTGCCTTTTTGGTCCCTCACTTATGACAAATATTTGGAGTCACAACAATGGCTATCACCTCCGATGTTATGTCCCGCACACACTCATCCACCGATTCCGTATCTTCGCCTCTTGTCCATCACCATTGCCTATCCGCCGGCGGCGAAGGCGAGCTAGGTTCTCAAACCCTACGAGCCGCGCCGTTGGCCACCATTTCGTTACCGAAAGAAGGTGCTACCTTCATACATACCGCTCGGAAACGAGTAAAGGCACCCATCACTTTTATTCCACCATCGACATACCATCATCCTCGATTTTCCACCATCGCCACACCGCACCACCACTCATACTGTTTCACCACTACCTCCACCTACCACATTCATTTACCGCACCACCACTGCATCGGTTTCATCCTCATCCGTGCACCATCACCCATGGCGACACACCGAGCCGGTGACATCTCTTGGGAAGAGAGCCCGCCTCACCCACACATTCGCACCCATATTACTGTGCTATGTTTGGTACTTCCGAGCCGAGAGCCCGTGGGAGGGTCGATGCTAGACGTTGGTCATACATGATGCCACTTATTAGTCGATGGAGGTCTGAGGAGGGTGCACCTAGCGCTGGAGCTTGGGGAGCATCGGTTGCTTCTTCTTGAGACTCTTCCTTCTGGAGAACCCTTCATCATACTATTCCATTGATAGCTGCCCGAGTTCTCGCGATTTGAGGATCACCGAGGATGTTGTGGCATTCATTGATGAGGTTCCGTTGGTACGTGACGAGAACATCGAGGATGAGGTTGGAGAGCTCCTTAAAGGGAGGAGTACGATGGAGAGAGAGCTTGATAGGATTGGTTCCCAGTGAGAGAGCTAGTGGAGCGATTCTGATGTTAGAGAGGAGGATGGAGTCAGATAGATTAGGACTGCTGGACAGAGCTGAGATGTTGGAGGGGGTTGTGCGACGACAGTCAGAGAGGATGACTATCATGGAGACGCGTGCTACTGCTTTGGAGCAGAGATTGGAGGCACGAGATAGAGAGGTGGATGAGCTGGCAGAGCTAGTCCATGACCTACGACGCCGATTGAGGAGCACACCTGACAGCCTCTAGAGTGGTGATTCATCTATTTAGTTTTCTGGTACTTTAGCCTGCCGCATGTGGCACTAATAAAGGCATTGTATTCGCATGTTTTGTAAACTATCGAACAAGCTATTTATGCGACATTGTATGGTTTTGTATCACTATGTATGGATGATAGACATATGGCAGTATGGTTGTTATTTCTTGATATTCTCATGTATGATGATCTTTCTTATTTATCAGTGTATGAATCGAAGTGATCATTTATATATATATTCTCTTGTGTGGTTCTGACATGTTACGATTCTTCTTATGATGATTATACTCTATTGATATAATGTGATGATCTTGACTATTATGAAATTTTTTATAATAATTCACAATTATGTTGAATGATTCTAAAATTTGAGTGTATGTCTTTAGAAAATGGCAAGAACAAGAACTACCTCTACCTCTACCGAAACTCCCGAGATGACCCCAAGCAATTCGGAGGCTAGTTACTAATGAAATCGGTGTTGCTTTTGTCGCAAGACCTGCTGAGCAATCGAGCAAATGAAGCTCCAAATCAAACCAACCGTAATGAAGTCGTGGCAAATCGCAAATGTGGATACAAAGAATTCATGAATTGCAAACCTACTTTCTTCAAAGGAACCAAGGCGCAGTTGGCCTTATTCATTGGATCGAAAGATCCGAAATCGTATTTCTTTTAAGTGATTGCTCGTAAGATTGCAAGGTGAAATTTGCTCTTGGTACTCTACTAGAAGATGCATTGTCTTGGTGGAAGGCTCATGCCCAACCTATTGGCATGGAAGAAGCCTACAAAACCACTTGGACCGAATCAAGCAATTGTTGATGAAGCAATCATCGTCCAAGGACCGAGATCAAGAAACTTGAAGATGAATTCTATCATCTGACTACTAAAGGCAATGATCTCAAAACCTACTTCAAGCGTTTCCAAGAATTGAAAGCTCTATGCCCTTCCATGATTACTGATGAAGTTAAGTTGCTGGAAAATCTCATTGGGGGATTACCCCGAAGCATTGAGGGCAATGTTACTGCATCAAAACACAAAACCGTGGAAGAAGTGATCACAATTTCCTACCAACTCATGGATCAAGTCTTGAAACATGGATCCGTGCAAGGCAATAACGACAACAAAAGGAAGTTTGATGACCGTCGAGGCAACACTTCAAACAACTACAACCACAACTCTTTCAATCACAACAATAACCGCAACAACAACAACCAAGGCCGCAATAATCACAATCAACACCGCAACAACAACCCCAACCCATATCACCAAAACCAAACAACCACCACAATCAACAAAACCGTAGACAAGAAGTTGTGAGGGCTTATGCGCTTCACCCGCCAATGGAAGAGGCTATCTTGGACCACACCCTTTGTGCACTCGATGCAACCTTGCATCATGTGGGACGTTGTACTATTAAGTGTGGAAGTGTAACAAAGTGGGCCATACCCACAAGGATTGTCGAAGCCCTCACATCGAAGTAACCTCCAACCCATGGGGATAACTTGCTTTGGATGTGGAGAAGTCGGGCATGTCAAGAGTAGGTGCCCAAAACTGCGGGAACAACAACAACAATAACAACAACCTGCTAGAGCAAGAGTTTATGTGCTAGGAGATGGAGATGCACAAGAAAACCCGGACGTCGTTACGGGTACGTTTTCACTCAATCATCATTTAGCTAAAGTGTTATTTGATTCTGGAGCCGACAAAAGCTTTGTGTCTTCTAAGTTTGCACCCTTACTAAAAATCACCCCAACCGTCCTAGATACCACATATGAAGTAGAGCTAGCCGATGGAAAAATAGTAGGAACTAACACTATCCTTCGAGGTTGCAACCTATCTTTATCAAACCACCCGTTCGATATAGACCTTATGCCTATCCAACTTGGTAGCTTCGATGCTGTCATTGGCATGGATTGGCTATCCAAGAATCGTGCAAGAATCATCTCGTGACGAGAAAGTCGCTCACCTTCCTCTCAATGGCAAAACTCTAATCATTCGGGTGATCGTAGTAAAACCCGATTGAATATCATCTCGCGTCAAAACCGCAAAGTACATAGAAAAGGATGCCACATTTTTCTAGCACAAGTAACGGAGAAGAAGAAAGCGGATGAGAAACAACTAAAAGACGCCCCGTGGCTAGGGACTTTCCCAAGTATTTCTAAAGACTTGCCCGGTCTTCCTCCGATTCGCAAGTAGAATTTCAAATTGAGCTAATGCCGGAGCGGCACTGTGGCACGAGCACCTTATAGATTGGCACCTTCCAACTACAAGAATTGTCCGACCAACTTCAAGAATTGTCCGAAAAGGATTCATTCGACCGAGTTCTTCGCCTTGGGAGCTCCGGTCTTATTTGTCAAAAGAAGGACGGATCTTTCCGTATGTGTATCGATTACCGTGAGTCGAACAAGCTAACGGTGAAGAACCGATATCCATTGCCTAGAATTGATGATTTGTTTGATCAACCGCAAGGGTCAAGCGCCTACTCCAAGATTGATCGAGATCCGGGTATCACCAACCGAGAGTTAGAGAGGAGATATTCAAAACGCTTTCCGAACACGATATGGCCACTATGAGTTCCAAGTGATGCCATTTGGTTTGACAAACGCACCGCGGTATTTATGGACCTAATGAACCGAGTGTGTAAACCTTACTTGGACAAATTTGTGATTGTGTTCATTGATGACATTCTCATTTACTCCCGCAACAAGGAAGAGCATGCGAACACTTGAAAGCCATTCTAGAGCTACTCAAGAAAGAAGAATCAGATGCTAAGTTTTCAAAGTGCGACTTCGGATTCAAAAGTTCAATTCCTTGGTCACGTGATAGATAGTAATGGTCTTCATGTTGATCCTTCAAAATCGAAGTCACAAAGATTGGTCATCCCTACTACTCCTACCGAAATACGCCAATTCTTAGGTCTTGCGGGTTACTATCGAAGATTTATCAAGGATTCTCGAAAATCGCTAAACCTCTAACGGAGTTAACCCGAAAAAGAAGAATTTTGATGGGTGAGGAACAAGAATTAGCCTTTCAACTCTTGAAACAAAAGCTTTGCGAAGCCCCTATCTTAGCCTTACCCGATGGAGTGGAAGATTTTGTGGTTCATCATGATGCATCACACCTAGGGTTAGGTGCGGTATTGATGCAAAGAAACAAGGTGATCGCTATGCTTCACGACAACTCAAAACTCACGAAAAGAACTACACTACTCATGACTTGGAATTGGGAGCCGTGGTTTTCGCTCTCAAAATATGGAGACATTACCTATATGGAACCAAGTGTACGGTGTTTACCGACCATAAAAGTCTCCAACACATTCTCGATCAAAAGGAGTTGAACATGCGACAACGCCGATGGCTAGAATTGCTTAGTGATTACGATCGTGAAATCCGTTATCACCCGGAAAAGCAAATGTCGTGGTCGATGCTCTTAGTCGAAAGGATCGACCTAAACCTCTTCGAGTAAGATCTTTGGGAATGACAATTAAGTCACCCCTTCCATCAAAAATCCTTGAAGCTCAAGCTGAAGCTCTCAAACCTGAAAACCGTCCCCATGAGAGAATCTTTGGAATGCCGGAAAACGAGAACGGTTTTGCACAAAGATCGGATGGAACCTTATGTTTTGGCGATAGAAGTTGGATACCACTTTATGGAAGAATACGGGAACTCATTATGCATGAGTCTCACAAGTCTAAATATTCCATTCACCCGGATCCGACAAAATGTACCAAGATCTCAAGAAGCTTTATTGGTGGCCAAACATGAAAGTTGAAATTGCAACGACGTTGGGAAATGTCTCACCGTTCTCGAGTCAAAGCCGAATGTCAAAACCTTCCGGATTGTTAACTCAACCTGAACTTCCGGTTTGAAATGGGAAAGAATTACCATGGATTTCATAACCAAACTACCAAAGACCGCTAGAGGTTACGACACCATTTGGGTCATCATTGATCGCCTTACCAAATCCGCCATTTCCTACCCATCAAGGAAAATGATGAAATGAAAACCCTTGCTCAACTATACTTGAAGGAAATTATATCCCGTCATGGAGTACCAATTTCCATCATTTCGATCGTGATACTGCTTTACTTCACACTTCCGAAATCTCTTCAAAAGGCTTTAGGTACTCGTTTGATATGAGTACCGCATATCACCCTCAAACCGATGGCCAAAGCGAAAGGACTATCCAAACCTTGGAAGACATGCTACGAGCTTGCGTGATCGACTTTGGAAAAGGTTGGGATAAACACTTACCGTTGGCGAAATTCTCTTACAACAATAGTTACCACGCTAGCATCAAGGCGCCCCATTCGAGGCACTTTATGGTCGAAAGTGTCGATCACCGCTTGTTGGGCCGAGGTTGGAGATGCCCAACTCATCGGACTGAGCTTGTCCAAGAAACAACCGAAAAGATTGTACAAATTCGTCAACGACTTCAAGCTGCTAGAGATCGACAAAAGAGTTACCGATGTTAGAAGGAAACCCATGGAATTTCAAGTTGGTGATCGAGTTATGTTGAAAGTATCACCTTGGAAAGGAAAAGTTCGATTCGGAAAACGAGGAAAGTTACACCCTCGATACATTGGCCCTTTCAAGATTCTCGAAAGAATCGGCCCGGTTGCTTACAAACTTGATCTCCTAAGAACTTAGTAGAGTTCATCCTACCTTTCACGCCTCAAATCAAGAAATGCTTGTCGGATGAATCTCTTGTCGCCTCACTAAAAGAGATTAAACTCGATGACAAGCTCAACTTTGTCGAAGAACCAATTGAAATCATGGATAGGAAGTCAAGCGACTTAAGCAAAGTCGCATCCCTATCGTCAAAGTTAGATGGAACTCCAAGAGAGGACCGAGTACACGTGGGGCGCCAAGACACCATGCGTGTTAAGTACCCACATCTCTTTGCAAACTCAACTCCGACAACCATCAGAACTAAAATTCCGCGGACGGAATTCTCTTAAGGGTTGGTATCTGTAGCCACCGTAAAATTTCACTATCATCAACCTTCAGATTAATAAACTAGATTGTTTATCAAAACTTATTTGAGCATTTTAGCATGTACGCTTCATTTTATTGCATAAAATTTATGCAACTCCGAGTAGTCTCATTTAATCATGCCCGATATTTATCGATAATCAAATCGGTCTCACAAGAAATTTTCTTGTCTTACGAGCCGCACGCTGCATCGACACTAAATTAATTATGGCTAAAGTTAAATAAATATTTCTACGAGTTAGAATTAATGTTTTATTTTTATATTTTATTACCTTTATAAAAACATGCTAAAGTATATATTAGACGTTGGTCAAAAACCTCAAACCGAACACCGTGACTCACATTTAAACTCAAACGGACACGATATACATAACGAAAAATTGAGGTCTTTTCCTTCCTTCCTTTCTTGTAACCGATTGGGCTCACAAGATACACCATCCTTCTAAAACTTGCAAATACCTAGACTTTGGAACATATATTGAGATATAAACACAAGGTCCATCATATAACTAGATAAGTTGACTTTGAAACTTAAGAAAACAAGTTCCCATGCACACAACTCATTTTCTTGTCCCTTTTGTCCTTGCATCACCGAATACCACCCAAGAAAAAGCCAAACCATTTGCTTGTTTATTAGAATACTCCCTAGGTTGTAGTAAAATCAACTTTGCATGTATCTAGGCTCAACAAAGACTCTTGGTATTTAACCAAAGGTTCTTTCTTTTCTTCTTCTTAAAAACCCACGAGCACAAGGTCTTACTACACATTTCACTTACAAAAATCTCACCAAAACCTCTAAGTGTATTCAAAATTAGTCTTGGAAGATTGGGTGAAGAGTCTTAGAAATAAGCTAGGGGCTTGGAAGCAAGTTTGGGTTAGAAAGTTTGTCCTTGGTCTCCTTCTTGTTCGAACCTCACTCAAATCTTTGTAAGGTCTCCTTCCTAAACTAAACTTACGCATAAGCTTACATATGTACATTTGATATTTCACAACATACTACTAATATTGTTCAAGTTTGAAAATAAAATGAAACATGTTCTTGTATACTACTCGACAATATGTGAGTAGGAACTTGTGTTTCGAGCTTGTGTGTGATCTTGAAACTTACTTAATATTTATGAACATCTCGAAAGAAAATAAGCTAGTGCTTATTTGTTTACTCGTCACACACACACACACACTTACGGTTTAATGGGGGTTTTCTTTGGACTAAAAACAAGTAACTAAGTAACTACAAACTTAAAGCTAACTTGAGTATTAACACACCTTTGGATTAATGTTAAAAGGCTCACCTTGGACTTGTGTTTTCACCCGACAAGCCTGAAACAAAAACGATTCTCAAACGCACGCATGCATGCCTACTGTGAAACATTTACTAAAGGAAACGCAGACAAGCATGTATTTAAGCCACGTGTGAGAGAAGCTAACACAAAAGTGGAACTAGTCCACCGGGTTGGGACGAGGCCTTGTGAGCGAAAGGTCCATGGTTCGAAACCCACTTGTGGCGCTCTTCCATTCTTTTTTTTATCACTCTTTGACAAAGTAAATCTTTCAAAACTTGCTCTGTGAAAGAAATACAAACCAAACATGAAGCGATGACATACACATTAAATAAAACTAAACTGAAAAACATAACACAAAAGGGTCCCTAGCTCGGTTGGTGGGAGCGTGGTCTCTGACCGAGGAGGTTGAGGGTTCGAAATCGCCTCATGGCGGTTGCCCTTTTCTTTTTTGGGTTATACTTGTAACTTTGGTATCTTGACACAATTAGTCCCCAAACTTCGCACATTTCTCATATTGCTCAAGACCTCTTATAAACCTTGTACACTAATATTTATATCTACGATTTCAACCCCCTACTTTGAACCATTTAACACATTTTCTCAAAATACTTATAAAATTTGAAACTTATATAAATCTTTACAACTTTGGACCCTCCAAAATCTACACTTAACGCTTCCTATCCTAAAACTTCTAAAAGATAATAAATTTGTATTTTCTACAAGTCTTCGTCACATAAATAAAATTGGTACATATTTCTATTTGACAACCACATTTGTATAAACTAGAAAATATTATACTTTTCTAAATATAATATTTTCCCGCAACTTAGATAAAATATATATTGTACATATATATATATACTTTTCAAAACTAAACAAAAATCAAATAAATATAAGTCGATTTGTAATTGTTTCCGCTTTAATATATATATACTCGAACCAACTCTTATACGAATGCTTCGTAAACTATTCCATTCACTTTTCCAAGAGCCAAAGACTTATAAGCATTTCGAAACTTATTTAAACATAACCGTTGCCACATAAGCGTTATTAAACACAAACTCTCGAGAATGCTTCAACCGTTTTAAATACACTAAGTCATGAATAAAAACAATAAACTAAGACTTGCCATGCTAATTATAGGTCGCGTGAACGGCATTGTGCTCATACTACTTGACCTTACACTACTCGGATACCATTTGCTAAGGTGAGTTCATAGCCTCGCCTTTACTTATTTCTTTCAAACCCCGCGAGGAGATGCATGCTATAAACTAGAACACAAGTCTTTTCTTAAACAGTATGCTTATCGATCATTATTATTATAGCCTAAGTTGCCTGCCATAAGTCCCTTACATCATGAACCATTAATCACTTGCTAGTGAACGCGAATATTGTGGATAGTACTATGGGAATTAACGACCCCGACTCGGTTATCGGAAATAACCGGGGCGCACTATATTTGGTTAACTATGGAATTGGCAATTCCATCTCTAAGGGCAATATTATTACTTACGCCAGTAATTAGGTGTATGCAGTTAGTTTGGTGTCATGAGCTTAGCGCATAATAATAATCTATGTTTTCCATGGTGATTGTATTTGAAGCAATTATCATCTCTTACTTGTGTTCAACTTATTATTTAAACCTATGAATATCACTCAACTTTTGTTGACTTTTAAGCATGTTCATCTCAGGTACTAATTAGAATTTCATGAAGGCGTGGAGCGGACGTCGTGGGACACTTGAAGTGGTGTCGTTTTCAATTAAAGTTATCATTTCATAAATATTTAATCTATCTTTTGTGTAACTCCAAAACATGTGGTATTCCCTTTTTGTGTTCTAAACGCTGAGATTTATGAAATGGTAACTACTTTTTATTAAAACGTCTCTTTAGAGCCGTTTTCTATAACTTGTGACTATGATCCTCTAAGTAATACCCCAATTAGTCTTCCGCTGTCACATTGTGATTTTGGGGGTGTTACAGGAAAACACAACCACAGGAGATAGTGGTGGATATGTGATGGGTCTACATATTTCTGCACCTACTAGTGTTGGTGCATCCTTGGGCAGTGATGAAGAAGAAAATGAACCACCTACAGCTGAAATAGCAAGTGGAGAGTGCCGAAGCCAAACACCACGTGAAGCACCTGCAACTGAAAGACCAAATGGAGAACGCCCAAGACAAACACCACTTGAACCAACCGCAACCGATGCACAAATGGATCACCTACTAGTCATTTAACGCAGTGAATTCCTAGCAAGAAATGCTATGTTGTCTTTCGCCTAAATGTAGCTTAACCGATATGTGTGCTTTTTTGTTACAATAATTGAATTTTGGTTACACTTTAAATCATTGACTTTATAAGTCAAACAAAAGAGATTTTAAATACTAACAATTCGGTGTGGTTCCTCTAATATTTTGGTTTATGTTGACCTTATAAGTCAAAATGGGTTTTCCCAAACACCCACCTAAACTGCATAACCAACTGCAAACTACAAAATGAAAACAAGAAATCCAAAATATACATACACCACCACCACCTAATTACACCATATCAAGCAAAATATACATGTTAACAAGTATCGTTTTTAGTAACCATCATCAGCCAAAAAATATACATCTTCATTACATCAACTAAAAATAACATGTGAACTTCTTGATGGGAGATTTGATATTCATGGGGGGAGACTTGAGGTCCTTAGGGGGAGGCACATACCACTCATTCCTATTTGTGCAGGAGCATCCCACAGCCGCTACAAGACCAAATACAACCTTGGGAGCAGAAGCCTTGGACGCTTGGGAAGTGGAACCTTTCAAAGTAGTGGTCTTAGAAGACATGTTCCCACACTCATCATCAGATGTGTCTGAAATAATGATGATATCAACTTCATTTCCTTTCACGTTAGTATCTGGAAAGATAGACAAAACAGAAAGAAATCAGAGTTCACCCATTACAACTTTCTTAGCTTGCAAACATTAACTCTAACCTTTCTCAGACTCCTTATTCTCATATTTTTCCCACAAGTCTTCAAGTATCACATCAGGAATGTCATCTCATATATCCCACTTATTCCCATAAGTAGCCATGGCATACTCAATCATATCGTCAGATACCTTTAGCTTGCTATAATCCTCTTTTGATGATTCGACATTGCCGGTTTGTCAAATAAAATAGAGTTATTTATGCTCATCCCTTAAAATGCCAATCACACAAATACAAAAAACCCGACTAACCTTTCATCACTTCAGCTTCTTTCGTAAATCTGCATAAATCATCAAACATTTCATGAGACATTTCATCTTCTTGTAACCAAGTATCCCCATATTTTTCCTTCACATATTTTACCATCTCATCAGTTACATCTGTAAAAGTAAGCTCATTGTTTGCCATTGTTAAAGTGTGTGTGAGGGTTATGTGATGAAGGAGGGAAACGATCAAGATGGTATACGGTAGCTTTTCTCAGAATTAACTAATGTGAGGTATAAATGTGTATGGACTATAATACCCTCCACTAACTAACAGAAATAAGACGTTGACATCGGCGTTATTGGTCAAGGGATGAGTTTGGCATATAAAGCCCATGTTTTGGACCTCCGGCGATGATAATGCCCAGGTTTGTCCCAACGCGAAGCGCATTGACAAGTTTAGGGACCAACCGTGTATTTTAGTCTAAATATTATATAACACAAATAAAAATATTTAAGGTCAAAGTTGAATTAATATGGGCGGAGGTAGTATGCATGTTCATGTACTTGACATAATGGTATTAAAAGGCAATATGCTAAACACTTTCTACCACTCATATAAGTATGTTACAAACCACGAAATATGCGCGTTTGTATATGGGGTTCAAACTTCAAACCCCAAATCTAAAAAGTTGAGGGTTCTACTCTCAAATGGCATGGAAATCTATAGAGTTTAGATCAATGTTTCGAAAGTTTCTTAACTTCAAGATAGTTAACAATATTAGCATACGAAGGAAGTTTTAAAATAGAAAATAAGTTCTCATCGGAAAATCTTTCCTTAATAGCATCATCAGAGTTAAACGGAGGTAGAGTCATTATAAATAAATGATCTGCGACGACGCTTTCACAACCTTTTTTGTCGCGATTCTCTAGATCAAATTCTTTTAGTAATAAGTGTTAGTCGTGTGTTGTAACGGGTATGTAGGTTAAGAGTGTTCATGCGTCTCATTATAATAATACCGGGATATAAATAACATGAAATGAACTAAAATACTTGGGCCTATCACATAATACTAATCGGGCATAACCCGTTACAACACACGACTAATAATAAGATCCACCTAATCAACCTAGGTTTTGTATCTTTCTTGTCTAATAAATGTCTTAAGGCACTATAGTATGAAAATACAATAACCTTAGAACCGTTTGCAAACTTCAATCAATTTAAAATCCCTTTACCAAAAAAAAATTAAAACCAATCGTATATGGTTTTTATACATGCGCAAGTTACTGCATTTTGCAAAATAAATAAATAAAAATAAAAAATCTTCCGTTTAGGTAATTTACTATTTTTTTTATTTACTTAGATCACTGGACTTAATACGCTTGCTATTTAGAAAACATATGAAAACAATGGAGGCTAAGCAACAAAAGAATTGCTTCTTTTCACAATTGAAGTATTATATTTGGGGAGACCCTGAGCTATATAAGATGTGTGCGGACCAAATGATTTGTCATTGTGTTCCCGATGATAACATCAAATAGTCATGATATTTTAGTGTCAGTTTCCCCCTAAAATGCTCATCATTTGTATTGTTTTATTTGAAAATATACTCTTCATTTTCAGGTCATTAATGAGCATATGAACAAAGAGACGCGGATTTGGAAGGTTATTAAAGTAATTACACATGAGTACGCTGGTCAGACATAAGTTACGGCGTAATTCCATACTCTACTTACACCGTAACTAGGATTTATGCTATAAGACCAAAGTCAACGCAGTTCAAGGTTGCGGCGTAACTTCCCAACTTAGTTGCGTCGTATATTATTCCAGACTTAGAAGAATTTTGATGGTCAAGACACTTATGTCGTAACCCATTGGCAAGGTTACAGCGTAAAAGTGATGAATTTCACTACGAGAGATTTACGATCGTAACCCATTATTAGGTTACATCGTAAATAGTTAACTATGGATAAGTTCGTCTGAGATACAATGGTTACGGCGTAACCAATTCACAAGGTTACGCCATAACTTTGACGAGCCTATAAATACAAGCCCTAATTCTGCATTTTCACATCATCTTCCCAACACACAATACCAAGGGAAGAAAACGGGCTTCTAGAGGGACGATATTCAACAGCATACGGACCATTTCCAAGGGAGAATTCACGCCATTAGCTACATAAGTTTTAGCATTGCATATCAAACTTTTGTATTTAATTCAATGTCTTTCATTATGATTCTAAACATTGAATTCTCTTCATTATTTAATATGATCGGCTAAACACCTTTGGTATTAGCCTAGTTATGAAATTGTTATTGCCATGATTTAGTTTTTTCGTTTTTGTATCGCTTTATGTGCATATTGTCTTTGCTTATTCGTGGACACCTTTGCTTCGGTAGTATTAATGTTTGTAGTATCTAAGAAGCTGGGAGAATTGACCAAAGGACCCTAGACGAATAGGTTGTGAATAGTGGTAAAAATTGACCATAGTACTACCACTATCTTGCGTGCAAATTGATCAAAGGATCACCTTCCAAACGAAGATACTTAAGAATTTAAGGGGAGGCCTAAGTTCCGAGAGGGCGGGTCTCCATAGAATAAGTCTAGATTGTAGCTGGTACTTAATGACTCTACATAGGTTAACCCACGAACTCTTGTAATCGTATGGTTACGGAATAGGAACCTATAGAACATACGCTAAACAAATTTACCCAAGGAGTCTAGTAAAATTTACCCCCACATATGGAGCGATAAACATAAATAGGAAAACTTAATTATGGCGTAACAAGATTAGTAATTAGGCTAGCACATTTCTATCTATTAATTGTTCATATCTTTTATTTGCTTTCATTTCATTTCGTTTATTTATTTTATTAATCAAACTCAAAACCCCCTTTAAAATCAGTGACATTAGACTTAAATTAGGATCCGCGGTCATAGCTCTTGGGACAACCTCAACTTTACCGATTACTACACTACACACAACCGAGTACACTGCCCGTTAGTGCATTAGGTAGACCTTAGGTAGACGAGATTATAAATATTAAAACCTGGTCAGAAATCCTGCATCACCCGACCATGAGCATATGGATATTCTAGCTCATAGTCACTCTTATGCTTGTGGAGACACTTTAGTGCAAAGAAAACCGGGAACAAAGTGCTTCAAAGCGACTTCTTCGGCTGACAATATTTAAAGATGCACATTTATTTGTTAAATCATGTACACGTTGTTAATACAAATAAACCGTAAAACCGTTTATTAATATTTTGCGATCTCTTTGTGTTTTGTTGATAACAAATATAATGTTATCTTAAGTACAATTATAAAGGATACATGTTAGTTTTGTAAAGCATTTACATATAACCATTTAAATACAAAAATGTAGTAATTAAGCATTTGTTGTAATAGTTTATTAGGATGGGTAAATATCATAACCCATGGATCTTAACCCATACCCAAAGAGACTTGATACAATGTATACTTAGATACATTGAATCTAGATATAACCCATGGACCAACCCATGACCCATAACCAAAACCCATGGGCAAAGAGGAGCTTCCCACGGATCCCTAGGATTACACTAGACGGATCCTTGTGGAAGGGATCCGTGGGATCCGTGGGAACAAAGAAGAAACTTGCCTATAAATGAGAGCTATTTCTTCATTCTAACTCACCCTCTTCTTACTAAATCTCTCATACACTCTCATTCTCTTCTAACATATAGATCACTTGATCTAGAGAGTTGTTCTTCTTTCTTTCTATTTGTGATCCCCATATAGGTCCTTCTCTAAGGCGAGATCACGAGCATTCTACAAGTCATCCAAGCAAGGGGTCCTTGATTGATTTGTCACTCCGCAAGATTTCTGTAGCGAAGATCTTGTATTTGATATTTCACATATTTGTTGTGTAATAGTTGTGTTGGTTTGGTCCACCGTGCTACGGACTCGGTATTTAGCTTTGTACCAGAAAAAGTGTAAGCAACATTGTGAAGGCTTCTCCACCAAGTGAAGGAGTTTGTTGACATAGTGCTTGAACTCTCGAGTAGGTGACTCGGGGAGTGGAGTAGGGCAAGGAAGGTGACCTTGTAGCCGAACCACTATAAATCGGTTGTGTCATTTCTATCCCTTAACTTTATTTATTTGCTTGCATTATCATTAGATCTACACGTTCTCAACATCCATACGATTTCACATAATATCGAATCTAAAGTTTTTGAAATCAACATTAAAATTGGTAAAACTATTCAACCCCCCCCCCCTTCTAGTTTTCCACACACGTTACCAACAAGTGGGGGTATCACAAAGCGTGATCAAATGCCAATGAACCCCATAATAGTGGTTGAATTATTGATGTTTCAGAGATAAAATTTATGGGGCCATTTCCTATACATCTTGGTGACTGTTGATTATGTGTCTAAGTGGATCGAAGCCGAAGCTACTAAAACTAATGCCTAGAGTGTAGTGTTAAAGTTTGTAAAAAGAATATTTTTGTGAGGCATGGAATTCCTAAAGCTATCATTAGTGAAGGGGGTTCCCATTTTAAAAACTTTAAGTTTGGAAGATTACTTAAACACTATGGTGTTAATCATCGGATTGTCACTCTATACCATCTGTTAATACAAATAAACCGTAAAAACGTTTATTTAAATTTTACAATCTTCTTATGTTTTGTCAAAATAAGTAAAATACATAAAGTTTTGAGCCAATAGCTTACTAACTCATTTCACTAAAAAAAAATAAACCATTAATAATATATTTTGTTAAATAGTTCACATAAAACCAAAACCATTTTTATATAACACTCATAACTAACTTTGGTTACTTACATTTTTATAAAATACATGCTAAGCCAAATGTAACTTGTAAAATCTTGGACTATCCATAACCCAAAACCCATGACTTATGGAGCTTGACCCAAAACCCATGGCCCATATGCATGAGATCATGCATGACATAAAAAATGGGTAATATTCATGACTCATGACTCAAAGTCCATGACCCATGATCTAAATTCCATAACCCATGACCCAAGATATCTTTTATATCATGCATGAAATCACATGACCCATGGATCATAACCCATAACCCAAGATATCTTTTATATAATGCATGACATCACATGACCCATGGATCATAACCAATAACCCAAAACCTGCAATTTAACCCAAAATATGGACTAGTATTACCAGATAGCCGGATCCCTTGGATAACACTGGTTGAATCCCTTTGGAAAAGGATCCGGCAGATCCAGGTGATCAGATGATAGTTTTCCTATAAATAGTTGGCCATTTCCTCATTTTTTCTCACCACTTTTAGATATATCTTCTCTCTATATTCTTACTTCTCTAACCTCATATCCAAGGATCATCTATGCAGCTTTTCTCTTAGTGATTCTTCAGGTTCTTTTTAAAGAAGAGATCACGACGTCTGCCATAGAAGACTTGCAAGCTTGAAGACATGAGTTTCTATACTTCATCATCATCACAAGATCACAGAACTGTCTTTTGTTGTTGGTTCTTCTCAAGCATGTCATAGGTGTGTTGTGTTAACTAGTAGTGCTTGGATTAGTTCCTCCATTGTAAAGGAACTTGGTATCTAGCCTTGTACCGGATAAAGTGTAGGCGACGTAGGTTTGATTCTACCTTGTGGAAGAACCCGATATCTAGTCTTGTATCGGATAAAGTGTAGGCGGCGAAGGTTTGGTTCTACCTTGTTTGAATAACTCGTTATTTAGCTTTGTACCTATAAAAAGTGTAAGCAATGTTGTGAAGGCTTCTACGCCAAGAAAAAGAGCTTGTGTTGTGTAGTGATTACAAACTCTCGATTTGGATACTTGAGGAGTGAAGTAGGGCAAATAAGGTGACCTTGTAGCCGAACCACTATAAATACTTGTGTTATGGTTGTGTCTTTCTTTCTCTATCTCATAGTATAGTTCAATCACATCTAACTATCAATATCCAACACATCAAAATAGATTGACATAAGTCGATCTAAAAGTTTTAAAACGAAGTGTTAATCAGTAAAAATATTTAACCCCCCCTCCCCCCCTTCTAGTTTTCTACAATTGACATCAGAGCTTCGTTACCAAGTTTCTTAGAGTATATTGTACTTTAATTGAAATGATCCTTGAATGTTTTGAAAACTACAAAGAAGGAAAACCTTTTATCCAACTTTAAATCTATTCTAAATCTCAATTAAGATATTGATAGTTTGGATAATATTACTTTCAATATTTCATCTCTATTAGTTGATTAGATACTTAACTCAAATATTTTATTAAAGTATCTTCATGATAGGAAACTTCAAATACTTTTTAATCTGAGGAAAGATCGAAGTTGACACACTAAAAGGATATACCATAATTCTTTGTGGAAAATCCTTCTAATGTGTCAAAAAGCTCATGAAGTTATTTCTTGAAAACGTCCTCAAGAATTTTTCTAAAGAAAAGAAAGGGTATGTTTCCTTCTTAAATAAACCTTTCTCTTGACACGTGTTTTCTTGCTTCTAGCTAGAACTATATCTACTTATATGTGCTAATATATTTATAAGTAGCTTTGCTAACTTTTCATATATATCTACATGTTTCTTTCTCCGTATAATTTCTTCGAGAATTGTGCGTCTTAAACGATTCGATGTGTCTAAAATCTATGTTTTCTAAACTCAATGTAAAATATGTATAAATATCAAACCACAACATTCAAAAATCCCTCTTCACAAACTCCCACATCCATTTGAATGGCACGCTATAGTAATCTATCACCTCAAACTCTTATTTATCTAATCCCCCTCATTCTAATCTCATCCACAATTTAAAATTCAAATTAACACTTAAACTCCTAAAAACTCTCTCAAAGAAGAACATAATCTCCGCAAAAATGTTTAGTGTCATCCAAGGTTTTCAATATCGGGATCCTACCCAGGATCGTTTTCATTTTTGCAAGATCGTGATCGTAAGATCGGATCGGGATCTTAAGATCCTACTCTAATTTTATTTCTTAATAGTTTTTGTAATATCATACAAATCTACAAATTATTATAAACATAAAATACTATGAGTGTTTCGTAAAAATGTTGTCCTAAATTATGATTATGAAATGTTTAAAAAGATTAACATGTTATTTTTTGAAGTCTACAAAAAAAATAACTCATAAATTTGTAGTTTTTTGTTTGTAATCCGAGAAAAGTAAGATCGAATTGGATTAGATCTTAAGATCGAACGGTCAAGATCGGGATCCTATAAGATCTTAAGCTTGAAAAGATCCTATGTAGGATCTGGATCATTTTTGATTTGCAGTATCGTAAAATCGTAAGATCCTAAGATCAGGATCGGGATCCTGAAAACTATGGTGTCATCCTTATGATCATCATCATCTCTCTTGTCGCGCTCGTCTACCCAATGATCAAGCTCACACGTCGATCCTTGTACTTTGTGCTAGGAATTTATGTTTTCATTGTTTATCCAATCCTTTGCATTGCTTTATGAATTGAAATAAATGGAATATGATATTTGTTTTGTTTATTTTATCTCATGATCATTTTATTTCTTGTTTTCACGACTTTGGATATTTCATATACACGAATCCTCGTCTCTATCAAACCACACCATAGACTTAGGATTATTAAGAGTCTCGTCATAATCTATACTAATAAACATTAAACTCGCAATAATTATGATCAAAATCTTGTATCTAAAAACAAACATACTAGCCTGTGAGATTACTGAACTATCGGGTCCCTTTTTATAAGGTGTCGGATCCATTTTCTAATGGATCCGGCGGAACCGGCATATCAGTAAACATAATATATGTTTGATGATCATTGTGCACTTCTGCTTTACTCTATCCCTCTCAAACACGACCTAAAACTCACATACACTCTTCCTGGAGCAATATCATCATCTATTCATGTGAATTAATCACTCTTGTAAGTAATGATTCCACTACATTATAATTTTTCAAATTCTAGTTTTTTTAGTTCTTAATTTTGATCAAAATGGGTTTATCACAATTAATTCTTAATTAGTATCACACAGTGTATATTAGTTACCTAAAATAACCATCCTAGTTAGGAATCGCATTCTCCTCATAGGGATTTTCTCAAAACCACAACAAAATGATTTCCTAAATTATAATTATAAAAGGATTATGAAATGTGTTTAAGCATTGTTAATACAAGTAAAAGAGGGCATATTATAATGCTAAGTCTAAATGTAGTTAAAATATAAAAACTTCCAACCAAATTGTGATAATCCTCAAAACCTATTTTGGTTGAAATTTTATAGAATTTCTAAATAAAGAAGGTTTCTATATAAAACTACACAAACACATAATCCGTTATCACATTCCTTACTTCGTTGTATTCCGTTTTGTTCTAGGTTGAAACATGCCTAAGTCAACTCAACAGGATCATCACGACACCGTTAACTACATTCCTAGACATCATCGTAAATATGGCCTTTCTCCCAAAGACCGGAAAGCTTTCAAGACGCTCCAAAAACATCTCTTTCATGAAGGACGTATTGTTGAGCAATCATTCCTTGATGATACCGAAATTCCCCACGTCTTCTCAAGAATCAACTTCGATTGTCTTCATGAAATCAATGAACAAATTTGTCCTGTCTTTGTTCTAGAATTCTACAAAAGTGTCTGAATCATTCGTAATGATAATGGGACAATCTCTCTCTCTCTCTCTCCTTCATCATCGATAATCAAACCATTGTCCTTGTTACGCCCCGATTCCGGATTTGACCGAAAATTACTCAAATTTTAAAACTTTGACGCGGAACATTTGACTATTTCTTTAACTCTTCAAAGAATAGCAAAACTATAACAATTTACCCTTGACAACCCTTTTATAACTTATACTTATTTACCCTTTTAAAATGATGACCAAAGATTACAATAAAACCTCATTTATTTGTCAGAATAAGGGTCAAGCCGTCGCTTTATAGTCGCGACGCCGCCTTTAATTACATTTTCAGATTTAACACGCGACTACTCGGAGGATTTATAACTCAAGCCGTCGCTTTATAACTCGCAAGCCCTCGCGACCAAAAACTCGCACATTTTTTACAAAGAAATTGCACAACCAAATTGACTCCTTTCAATCAATTTAACACTTGAACATTTTCAAAATAACTAAAAACCTTACAAACTATAATTAAATCAACCATGATGTATTTTATTACTTATTTGACCCATCCAACCCAAAATGGGTAGAAATACACTTACATCCAAACACCCTTTTAAACTAACCATGACTTCCAAATTGACCATTTAAAATACTATAACAACTATGACATACACTTGTTGATTGACGACACTTTTACAAACTATAAAAGACTCACGGGGTACAATTTAGTCACACGAGCTTGGTATCTACCTAGCTCCTAATATAACATATTACCATCTTCAATAATCAATCCATGAACCACACCCAATCCAAGCCATATCGCTCAAGCACATGAACCTACAATAACATTAACAACTATAACATGTGCGATATAATGCTTAGTAAGTAATCGGCTAATACATGGCAATGCTTCTATCATTATACAATTCACATAAGAATTACTAACACACAAACCATAGCACAAATAGCACATAAGGCAATAACACATACCTTAACACATTTTTAGACAACTAACTCTATAACCATCATCAATTCTCATTATAATTAATTAGCTTAACTATAACCAATCTTTGCTATAACATTCATGAACACATTATACAATAATATCCACATTAAGCATGTAGTAACCGGATTACTTACCTTAGCAATCAAAGCTAAGCCATTACTATATCACCACCATCTTCATCAATATCATCATCCATTACTTTCCATAGCTAACATTTTAACCACATAATTATAACATGCACTTAGTACATAATCAAATAACTATAACCATGGCTAACATAACTATCTTCTAATCATCATATAATCATATCATGATTATATGATGATCCAACCAATAAATTACCCAACCTTTACCCATAATAAAATTACCCCAAGATTATTATAACCCTTTTATAATCAATCAAATGATCATAATATGATCATATCCCAAATTATATATTTACTTCAATTTATTAAAAAGGGGTTTCACCCAATTACACTATAACATCTCAATTAATGTATAAAACCACAATTACCCAAAACCCCCAACTTGGGTACATGAACCCTAACTCTTCAATTCACAATTAAACCTAATTAAGGATTACTCACCTTGCAAGGATCATCTTTATGACTTCCCATTAGGGATGACACCCTTAATTTATCACCAATTGGTCTACATGACCAACCCATATTTTCCTCCATTCTCTAAACCGACATTTCTCCATTATCCGTAAGAAATGAGAATTCGGACTTTAATACTTAAACATTTCTTCATTTTAAAGTCATCTCATCACTTGACACTTTTGGTCCTTCAAGTTCATTTCCTTCTATTTTGGCCACAAGATACTTATTCCCAAGTTTACAATATGGCAACTTAAGTCCCCTCATTTATATAACTATAACATAACATTTAAAAATTATTAGTTTGACTATCGGGTCAACTAGTCAATCCCACAAGTCCTTAGACCATATTCATTTAGGGTAGGGCCTAGTTGTATTTTGGGATACGGTGTAACAATTCTACCTCCTTATTTAGATTTCGTCCCGAAATCTCTCGCTATTGCCATTTACACTTAATCTTAACTTATATCATACCATACAAGTAATTTCCAAATGCATTTGCTTCATCATAAAATTTCTATAACAACACATCATTACGTTATCCAAGACAAAATTTTAGCAAAATCAAGTATTCCCTTATTCAATTTCTTACCATAACATTCACCTATATAGTCACGGCCATATTATTTTGACTTTTTTTTTTAGTCAAAGTTAACCAACCATTCCACATTTATACTTATTTACACATCGTTTATCTTTTTATAAGTCGAATGCTAACTATTACTTCCTTACATAACTATGACTAGCGTTCTCATTATAATACTTTGCTAGTATTTATTACCTTCTCATAATTAAATGTTCACGACCACTATGGTCATTATTACACCACATCATGCTACAAGGTATGCTATAAACATTACTTTACACTCGTAATCGCTTTAACTTATGCTTAAGTCACCTAACATGAAGGTTCTCATAAGGCCTTAACTAAAAGTTGTGTCTAATCCTATTATTCTATCTTAGTTTTTTTTTTTTTTTTTTTTATAAGTTCTAACTTCTCTTAGATTTCCGCCCTCTACTCATCTAAACCTACTCGTACCATGTCGGGAGCACATAAGCCTACTCGTTCATATTTCCTCATTTACATGGAGAGGCGTCCCAATCGATGTAAATCAAGAAACATGAACTCATGGTTATGTAATTCCGACATACACAAGTACTCCTATCACTTAATACCACATTATACTATTTTATTTACGTTTACACTTTTCATCTTTTAGACTTGGACCCACCTTTACTATAACATTCCCAAAAAAAAGGGCTATAACGTTCGTCGGTTCTTCCCTCGTAGGGTTTCGATTCTATAACATCAATTGGCCCTTCCCAGTAGGGATCCGCCTCTATAACGTATTCCTCCAGAGGTTTTCTGTAACCAATACTGTAACACTGTAACTGTGGATTAATGCTATTATCATACATACATACATATCTATTTGTCCTTTATAACAATCAATGAGATATTACCTGATTTATGACCCACACATTCTCTATGTGTTTATATGTCTCATTATGACTTTCACTTGTCAACTCTTCGTTAACCAATTTCAACTCTTATACTATTAGAGTTTTAGTCTATCCAACTTTCCATATATAAACCTTATACAGGTCATCAACTACAACCTCTCATTAGCATTCATCTATTCTTCTTACATGTTTTAAACACGTTTTATTAATCGACACTTATGTTATATTAGTCATTACTAATGGGGAACAATAGCCATGTTATAATAACTTCAAAGCAACATCTTAATCTCATAAATACTTCATCTTATCCAACTATTAGCGTTTAAGCTATACCA
The DNA here is from genome assembly GCA_022545495.1 of Chrysanthemum lavandulifolium. Taxonomy (NCBI): domain Eukaryota; kingdom Viridiplantae; phylum Streptophyta; class Magnoliopsida; order Asterales; family Asteraceae; genus Chrysanthemum; species Chrysanthemum lavandulifolium. The sequence goes on from CM040244.1 coordinate 206,774,462, forward strand.
GTTCATCTCATCATTAACTTAACAATGTGCTTAGTCCACTTTCATAACTTCCATAATATTAAGCGCTTAGTAACAGATGTATCAACATCTACTATATCTGTGTCACATCATACCATTCCCACCAACATACCTTGCATTTAAGTTCACTCTTATCTCGCTTTTAATACCACTTAATGATCTTCACTAGATATGACTTATTAATGAGACCCTATGTTGATCATTATTAACACATAACTCATACATGCCAAATATGAGTCAAGTACCTATACACCATTACTCGACTCGTCACATCCTTTCTTATGCTCATACTAGATTCGCCGACACCATTCAAGGGCACGGTGTGCTTAATACATAGATACAATTTCATTCCACTCTAGACTTACACTACTTACATCTCATTACTAGAAAACACTTTCATTACTTAATTTACTTACTAACCCATCTCTAATACTACTTACCAATTTAAATAATTTAAATCTTATCTTGCCATTTCCACCCCTCTATATCACACAATCTTAGGTCAATAACTTATATGTTAATTTCATCACTTACACACCTCTAGTCCTCCATAGGTTCACATCATATATATCCCTTCCTTACGAGTAAGCATTCACCTCACTTGTCGCCTTAGGCTATATAGAACCTATTACATAAATTCTCCACAACTTTAACATATACTTAAGAAACTTTAAATCCCATAAACCTATCATTCACATCATTATTAAACGATTATCAACACTATTGAAACGTAACCTAATCCCTTACTTACACATCTTCGCCTAACATGAACTCATTTCTTATATTTAACAAACTATTCATTGCGTGGTACAACTAAGCAATCATATCTAACCTAATATTTCTATATTTCACTAATTAATCATTATTCAACATTTCTTAGACTATCATTATCCCATTTTTCTCTTCTATTTGTTCTTAGCACTCTCAATCGCTCACCTTTACATCTTATGACCCAAGTGGGTTACACCTCCTTATCTTCACAGCTTCTCATTTCTTAACATTTGATCTATTATAGCATTTACTAATTTTCTAGTGCTTACTCATCTCACTTTTTCATATACCCGCCAATCCTTGTTGACCATTTCCACATTTTACCATTACTATTTTTAGTCTATTTGACTTTATCCACATATAAACCGATTATAGGTTTATTCCATTACACACTTGTTATCTTTCAATTATTCCCTTTTTCACGTTCTATAACTTTAACACGTTTTTATCACGTTTTATTATATCACCTACCTCAAAATCCTTTTGTATATTTTTTTTAACTTTTTCACCTTTTGATTTAATTAGCACTTAGCTTTACTATTTTATTCCACATTTAGACCCTACATAGGTCATCAACTATAAGCCTTCTTCCCCACATTTTCCACAAGTCTCATTTTAATTATTAGTAAGTAAACTATCTCATTCCCATCTTTCAATCTCATTCTACAACTTTATATTTTTAGACACTTAACTATTATATGTCAAATTTCCACTATACATTTACACGTGTGTTACTACACACAATTAATATTACATTATAACATATTTATTATCCATTATCATTTAGGTTTACTTACTACTTTCTGTGACTTACGATTACCCCATCTCTAATACCATCATATTGGCTATCCGATAGTCATTCACATAATAAGACCATAAGTTGGTCATTAAAACAACACAAGTCATACCCTATCTTATTCAAGTCTCATTATGGCTTCTATGACAAATAATTAAAACTCATTTCACGCCTACCGTCACCATCCACGGTGAACGTTTTCTAATTATCTATCATATCATTACTATAACGTACAAATTATATACTTATATATATTCACCGACACTACCAATGTGTACGGCGTTCTATAACTTAACACATTTAGTTCGTCATCGACTTTCATCACATACACCAACCCAATTCTATACACGTAACTACACAATCATAAGAAGTTTATGGTGTTCTACTCACCTATACACACATGGTCCGCCATGAATCTACATAAATTACATAATAACACTACAACATATATGTAAAATTTCACTTAGCACAAATGCATAATCCATTCTTTAACAATCATTATGCATATACCGCATCATCACCTAGTTACCATATAGCACAAGGCATAGCTTTACTCTATAACATACCATACACAATTTCGATTCACTTATTTTCGCAAGTAAGAGTGGTTTAAGACTAGGCAACCTATAGTGGAAACCTAATTCACTTAAACCGAAGCTCTGATACCAATTTGTTACGCCCCGATTCCGGATTTGACCGAAAATTACTCAAATTTTAAAACTTTGACACGGAACATTTGACTATTTCTTTAACTCTTCAAAGAATATCAAAACTATAACAATTTACCCTTGACAACCCTTTTATAACTTATACTTATTTACCCTTTTAAAATGATGACCAAAGATTACAATAAAACCTCATTTATTTGCTGTAATAAGGGCTGAAGCCGTCGCCTTATAGCTGCGACGCCGTCGCCCTTTAATTACATTTTCAGATTTAACACGCGACGGCTCAGAGGATTTATAACCTGAAGCCGTCGCCTTATAACTGCGAAGCCCTCGCGACCAAAAACACGCACATTTTTTTGAAAGAAATTGCACAACCAAATTGACTCCTTTCAATCAAATTAACACTTGAACATTTTCAAAATAACTAAAACCTTACAAACTATAATTAAATCAACCATGATGTATTTTATTACTTATTTGACCCATCCAACCCAAAATGGGTAGAAATACACTTACATCCAAACACCCTTTTAAACTAACCATGACTTCCAAATTGACCATTTAAAATACTATAACAACTATGACATACACTTGTTGATTGACGACACTTTTACAAACTATAAAAAGACTCACGGGGTACAATTTATCACACGAGCTTGGTATCTACCTAGCTCCTAATATAACATATTACCATCTTCAATAATCAATCCATGAACCACACCCAATCCAAGCCATATCGCTCAAGCACATGAACCTACAATAACATTAACAACTATAACATGTGTTTATAATGCTTAGTAAGTAATCGGCTAATACATGGCAATGCTTCTATCATTATACAATTCACATAAGCATTACTAACACACAAACCATATCACAAATAGCACATAAGGCAATAACACATACCTTAACACATTTTTAGACAACTAACTCTATAACCATCATCAATTCTCATTATAATTAATTAGCTTAACTATAACCAATCTTTGCTATAACATTCATGAACACATTATACAATAATATCCACATTAAGCATGTAGTAACCGGATTACTTACCTTAGCAATCAAAGCTAAGCCATTACTATATCACCACCATCTTCATCAATATCATCATCCATTACTTTCCATAGCTAACATTTTAACCACATAATTATAACATGCACTTAGTACATAATCAAATAAATATAACCATGGCTAACATAACTAATCTCTAATCATCATATAATCATATCATGATTATATGATGATCCAACCAATAAATTACCCAACCTTTACCCATAATAAAATTACCCCAAGATTATTATAACCCTTTTATAATCAATCAAATGATCATAATATGATCATATCCCAAATTATATATTTACTTCAATTTATTAAAAAGGGGTTTCACCCAATTACACTATAACATCTCAATTAATGTATAAAGCCACAATTACCCAAAACCCCCAACTTGGGTACATGAACCCTAACTCTTCAATTCACAATTAAACCTAATTAAAGATTACTCACCTTGCAAGGATCATCTTTATGACTTCCCATTAGGGATGATACCCTTAATTTATCACCAATTGGTCTACATGACCAACCCATATTTTCCCTCCATTCTCTAAACCGACATTTCTCCATTATCCAGAAAAAATGAGAATTCTGGACTTTTAATACTTAAACATTTCTTCATTTTAAAGTCATCTCATCACTTGACACTTTTGGTCCTTCAAGTTCATTTCCTTCTATTTTGGCCACAAGATACTTATTCCCAAGTTTACAATATGACAACTTAAGTCCCCCTCATTTATATAACTATAACATAACATTTAAAAATTATTAGTTTGACTATCGGGTCAACTAGTCAATCCCGTCAAGTCCTTAGACCATATTCATTTAGGGTAGGGCCTAGTTGTATTTCGGGATACGGGTGTAACAGTCCTACCCCTCACCGTTTTTGTCGAAATCCTTCGCATTCCGTGTCAGGGTGTCTGTATGTATTCAAGTGATTGGTCTCTTGATAAACTCAACCAAATGGTCGATCCAAACCAAGCTTACCACACTCCTCTTGATGACCCCATTGTGGTAAGAAACACTGTCTCCATCGAAAGAACTTCACCAACTCGTGTTACCCGAAATTCCGAACTCATTCGTTCAGATCCATACCAAATAGAGCATTCTGAGATGTTTCCACATTACAAGAAGTGGGAAGAAATCCTTAGGGAAAATGCCATTTGTCTAGACGGAAACAAAGATCATCCCAATGCCTATCTTGTCTACCTGATCTATTGTCTCGTCCGAGAAATACCTTTCAATCTTGCTTACTATATGGCTAAAATAATGGTCAATTTATTCAAAACCGACAAAATGGTTGTTACTTATGCCATGCTACTCACTTGCCTTGCAAGACATGTTTCTAGAATGATACCTTCTCCCATGAACGATGACCACTTTCTTTCTGATCATGTCATGGTACCTCTCACCGAGGGACATGCAAATAGATTTATGGTTAAAGGTAAAAGTACACATCCTCCTACGACTCTTCCGATGAAGTTGAGGTTGATCCAAACAACCCAATCCAAAACTATCAACTTGATTCTATCTCGTACATTGATCAACTTTCTAGCATTCCAAGTTCTTCACAAGAATTCCAACAAACCAAGGGAATGTTAAATGTCTTGCTCATTTCCTCATGGGAAAAAAATAAGAAGTGAATAGCGATGGGTGTTGTGGGATGATTGCACTTGGTAAACATTTGGATGATGTTCTAAAACAATAATGGTACTTTGTTCTTTAAACATGTTATGTCTATAATATATTGGTCTAATCATATGTTAGCCCTAACTAATGGCTAGATGGATAAAACAATGAACATGTATAGCAGTAAGACATCTAATTAGGAATTTTGACCACTTTAGATGTTATATCAAACGTTGGTCTTTATCTTGTTTGATTATCCATTTTTTCATTTTACTTACTCTCTTTGCTATTCTAGACTAGAATTCATCTTTACTTAAGGTTAGAAACATAAGTTTTGAAATTTGATAAGTAAGAAAAATTTTGGCGAGCTCACTGTCCAAATTTTGGTCTCAGACGCCGGATCCCTTCATTTTAACTAGCTGGATCCCTTTTGTAAGGGATCCGGAGGAAATGGCTAAGCAGAAATACCTTTTCTATCTTTCTACCTCTCTATTACCTTCTTAACCTTATTAGACTAGTTTTTTATACTCTCTTAGTCACAATTGAGTTATCCCCAGTTTCAGTAGATCCCATATTCTCTTGTGGATGATTTAGGATCTTTCTAAGATGTTTTTTATTTATAATTTCTCAAATACTCACCTTTCCGCTCTAGTGCTGACACCTTCTTCCTCTCATCTTAACTCACTTGTTTTCATATTAATTGTATTTTTCATAAATTTTCTTTACCCGTTTTACCTTTAAACTGCTCTAAAATCAAATTTTCATTTCTTATAATTTTTAAGAAATTTTCTAATTTTCTTCTTAACAACTCTCTGATTCCTATCACCATTAAACACTTCCTAAGCTAACTAGTTTCATCGTTGATCATTTATTATCATTCTTTAGCTCCCATTTCTCCATAAAACTCATTATTAAGCCGCTTCTCGTCATTAGTTTAAGTTCTCAGAACTTCTTCCATTTAAGCAACCTCCTTTCAATTATAACACCAACCTACACATGCTAGAACTCTTAAATGCCTAACCATTCCTTCTCTTCTCTGTTTCAGTTAGCCGGATACCATGGCTAAAGCTAGCTGGATCCTTTTTGAAAAGGATCTGGTGGATCCGGGCAAATAGAGAGTTGAAAAATGCTATGAACACTTAAAAATCACCTTTATCCATTCCAACACTTAACATTGTCTTTAATGACTCTCTTAGAAGATTGTATCTCAGTAGTTGACTCTTATACATGCAAATGATTACAATTTTAAGGATTTTAGTGGTTTAGGCTTTAATTTCCTTCTATGATCTTCCACTATATAAACCACTTGTGTTTGTGCTTCAATTCCACACCTCAACATCACCTTCTCAGCTGCAAATTCACATTCTAAACACCTCTCACAATGAATAAGGTACAAAATGCTCACTCCCCAACTAGAAGCCATCCTAGAAAAATTGCCCGCATTGTCCATGAAATATCATCAACTGAATCCTCACCTATCAAGAAACCCTCACTGATGCGCGCAAAACCGTCAAGTTCTCTCACGCAAGCGTAAGAAAACTTAAAACAGCTTCAGCACGAAATCAATGAAGATCTGAGGAGTATATGGTCTCCCCGGGTCGTTATGTCCCAGCGAGCTATGCAATGGATTATCAAACGTTTTGTGATCGCGAGATTTGAACGGAAAAGGAGATTTGGAATTATTATAACTACGGAAAAAGGACATAAACTACGAGGGCTAAAATGCAAATTAAAGGAGATTAAAAAGATAAAATCTATTAAATAAACGCTATCACTATATTTAAAGTGATGAGCGTTTAAAACTTAAAACTTACGTTTAAATAAAAATACGTAAACGTACAAAATAAAAATGAAATCTGAGAAATAAAAGTCCTAAAAATATGAAAATACATTTTTACAATCCTAATGATATAAGAAACTTTTTAGAAAAAGAAAATTATTTTTATAACTAATTATCTAATTAAAAACTATTTTTAACTAATAAATAATTACCTAAAATACAAGAAATTAGGAAATAAAACTAGAAAAATAAAATTAAGACTTAGAAAAGTCTAAAATATCAAAATAGACTTTTCAAAACTATTTTTGTATTTTTATGATTATTTTTCTATTTTCTAGGAATTAAATACTATTTAAAACTATTTAAATTATCTAAAAATACAAATTTAACTAAGAAAAATATGGAAAAATACTTTTTTGGCTTTTTATATTTATCTAAACTTAAGAAAATTGAAAAATTATTTTTTTGAAGCTTTTCTTAATTATTTGTATTTAAAGCTAATTAAAAGGGCTTAAAAACTATATTTAATAAAGAAAAATAGTGAACAGTGTCTAAAAATTATGAAAATAGCAGGGAAATTCTAAAATCTAATTCTAAAGCTATAAAAAATATAAAAAGAAGGGCTTATGTGAGGGAATCTGAAGCTGTAGTGTAAACTAGTATGAGAATAAGCAAATGAAATAAGCAAATAAGCTCTACAGTACACCAACTGATAACATAAGCTAAACTACTCTAAAACTACTCTAAGGCAAGCATCTACATCTAATCCTAACACCTAAAGAGCGGTCTTCCTAAGATTTGAGCAAGCGATATTTAAGCTAATAAGAAACAGTCCCTAACTTTGAAAGAATGAGCAATGACTTATTCTATAAGCTAAAGAAAACCTAAAATGGAGATCTCAAGACCACCAGTAGAGAACATGTGTACCAATTTTCAGCAAATAAGGACTAGTAATGAAGCGATTCTGAGCAAAATAAAAATTGCAAAAGTGGGCAGGTCACGAGAATGTAAAGCAGATGAGACAGGGAACAACTTTGAGCTTATACAAGGACTTATCAGAAGTGCTTAAGCTAAAAACAGATATAGGTTCTTGAAGAACACCTAGAATACTACAAGTTTACCAAAAATCAAACCCTAATTCACTGATTTGAGACCTACACAAGCTCTGCAAGTTCTGAGAAAACTGGTGCAGTCATGAATTTGACTTTCAAGAGCAGTTTCTATGTTTGACTTTATTGAGTTTTTATCCAAAGTAATTCATCGATTTTGAAGTTTAACAACTAATGAAGATTACAGAAAGCTTAATCTACTTATTCTAAAGCCAATAAGCTACTTTGTACCTCACCGATTTTCAACGAGATGTGTACTCAAGAGCGCTTTTCAATTGATTTTGACTTTTGAGAGTTTGAGTGCAAGAACAAGATTGATTTGTATTCACTAGACTTAACTAAACTTATATCAATAAGACTTAACTTCTGAATCAATCCCAAGCTCAACAAACTGATCTATCCAAACACTACTTTAAACTATGAAATGAACTTAAACTGAGCAAACTGATGAGCCAACCATGTGATAAGGATCAAACCCAATCTAAATAACCTAATTATCACTGAAGAAGCAAGTAGACACTAAAATCAAACACAAATACAGATGCAAGCTTAATATGCAAAATGGCTCAAAAATGGAAACTGAGAAACTCACTCATGTGTATCCAAATTGCTTGCAGACCAAAACCAAACCCATGACTACACTAATTGAACCTAATCCAACCCATATCAGATGTCTGCAACACCAAACCATGCTCAAATCCAACTAAGCTTAAACAGTTGACTTTTGTTGACTTTTTCACAAACTTGCTTGAAAATGATTCCAAAGCTCATCAAAAGCTATATGAAGCTTAAGTGAGCTTATAAGTATTTAAATATAAGTTATTAGAAGCTAGGACAATATAGTTTGACTTTGAAATTTTACACAGTATACATAAAAACTGGAAACTGAAATGAAACTCTTAATTGATGCTTAAAACAGATTACAAAGTTGTTTTAACACAAATGTGTTACCAAGAAACTGAAATTACAATGTTTTAACTAAAAACTAAGAACATTTTATTAAAAACGACATTACAGAAAATAAAAATAATCTAGCTAACTCCTTTTCTTCTTTCTTCCCTTCCTTTTATAGCTCCAGTTGTTTCTCTTTCATCTCTGATCAAATCCCAACAAGAATCTCCACCATTGGATGACTTGGGTGCATTCTAGCCTTTGGATAGGTTTTGGCGGGAAACTTGGTACTTGATATTTGAGATGTGGAGAGGCTTTGCATTAAATGCATTGAGAGGTTGGTGAGGAGGGAGACAAAGGGTGTAGTAGAGTGGGTTGATAGGTTTGAGGAGGGAGGTTAGCGACACCGTGGTGGGGATGACGGGATAAAGGCGGGTTTGTTTTGTTTAAACACTTGGGTTTGGTCGGTCAAGGATTGGATTGGGTAAAGCAGTTTGGGCGGGGTGTTTAAGATTGGGCTTGGGTATTTTAATTAGGGTCCTGATGGTTTGTAGAATATTAGTAACACAAGGACTACTAATGTAATATTTGGAATTCTAAGGGACCAATCATGTAACTTATGAAAAGTAGTCAAAGGGTTTGTCTTGCCAAACTTCAATAATCCAAGGCTAACTTTGACATTTTGAAACTCCAAGGATTAATTTTGACCATTTTAAGAGCCGAGGACCAAAGCGTAATTTTCTCAAAACTTTTAGATTTTCCACCAAAGGACTAAATATGACAATTTATGATTTTAAAAGACCTTTGGTGACTCTTCTTTGAAATTTTGGCTCGTGGACTATTTTTGACAATTTTATAAACTTGGGGACTAAAGCGCAATTTTGCAAATTTGATATGTTTTTCATCCGATTTTGATATTTTGCATTTAAAACACATAAAACACGATTTGTGATATTTTGATCATTTTGATGTGTTTCGAGTGTTTTCGAGATGATTTTGCGGTTTATTTTGTACAAAATGATGAGTATTTACACACTCATCAATCCCCACATCGAGATATTGCTAGTCCCTAGCAATGATTTGAGAAAACATAATGGATTTTAAACTCTTTACCAAAAGCCATCACTTCGGAGTAGCCGAATGTTTCAGTTCAAGTAAGAACCATGGTACACCGATAACCATGTGATTTTGAGCAAACCACCGACCTTCTAACGGATTTGATTTTGTCTTTACCGAAGCCGTACCCTTCCGGACTAGCCAACTCTTAGATAAATTATCAAAATTATCTTTGGTGAGTGATTACCAATTATGGATTTTCCATCGCCTTTACCACAAGCCATAATCTTGCGGGCTAGCCAACTCTTCACTAATTAAAGATATGGTGAGTTGAATACCATACAATTTTGGGCAAATTGCAAGCCATATAAACGGATTTGAGAAATCTTTACCAAGAGCCGTTTGCTCTGGATTAGCTAATCCTTTTGTCTTACGAGATGGCGGATCGATAACCAAATGAGAAAGTGTAGAACACTTACTCCAAAAAAAAATTTTGGCCAAAACGGGAATTGGTATAATTATATGATAAAATTCGTGAGAATTCCCCACACTTGAAATGAATATTGCCCTCAATATTCAAAGTACCGCGGTTATGCCGAAACCGAGAACGTAAAAGGAAATACTACGGCCATTATTTAGAAAGAAGATTTTTTTTTTTTTTTTTTTTTTAACATGTGGGCATCACCCCACACTTAGGTGGTAGAAAGGGGTAAGAAGACGAAATATGGGTGAAAACCCATATGGTGTGTGCTCTTGTTTTGATTCCCGAGTCGCTAGCTTGACTCGACCCAATTCATTGGTTCATGGGAAGCAAAGTGGAAGAAACAATCTCCATCGGACTTTCATTCGGGATGTTTGGACAAACATTTGAAGCACGTGAAAGTTCCACACCGATGAGATATACATAGAACCGGCTCACAAATGGTACATGAAAATGCCGGGATCAAAGATAATGTCTTCATTCCCGAAGGAGTGAAGAACAGGAGAAGTGACGGGATATATGAAGAAAAGAAAGAAAATCATGATACAAATCATGACTAACTCTTCATCCTCAATAAGAGAATTCATAGTTTCATGAATCTCATCAGTTAAGCTCAATTGGTCTAGACATATCTCGGGTGTGTCTAGATCAAAGTAGAAATTATCATACTCCCGCGGAGATATGATATGAGTGAGTTCACCGGAGAACTCCTCAAAAGTGAATGAATCATATTCATAATTGATATGAGTGAGTTCACCGCGAACTCCTCCACTGTAAATGATTCATAAGCGGGAGAGAATTATGAGAATGAGAAGTGGTACGCCACTAATCTTCTCTCCCATAGTATCAAAAGAAGGCTTTCATTTCGGAATAGAATCATCGGAAGAATGTCACTATCCTTAATGGGGATAGGAGATGAAATTGGTTTCTCTTTGAAAGCCTTGATTTTAGAAATGAGAAGACCGACATTCAATAATGTTGCTCAAGAGCTTCATCTTTGATTTCGATGTCGAGAACCGTCATTCTCTTCTTCTAAGCCAACAAGCTCGGAAGGTGAATCTTCCACATAAATGATGTCTCCACAAGATAACGAATCATCATCATCGAATCGGAGAACATCTCAACATGATCATTTTGGAAGACAAGAGGAGGAGGGATATCACACATGATCAAGAATTCCTGTGACTCTCTTGGGATTGGGACAAGGTCCTCAACATTAGACTTTATGAATTCGTCCGATTCCTTTTCGAGAACAAAGGTCGAGATGCTCGTCCCCATAATAAGAGAGTGAGTGTGAATCTCGGGTGTGATAGCGGTCATTTGAGATGAAATCTCGATCTTTGGGACATCATCGATGAACTTGATGAATATTTATAGAATTGAAGGATATCAAGTGTATCCTCATCATCACCGTCATCGTGAATGAAAGCGGAATCGAGAGCTAGATCTGGCGCTTTTGTATTTTAATTAATTCCCTAATAGAGTTTTCACCGGCAACTGGGAATCTAATTTAGCGACTGTTCTTGACTAACAATTCTTCCATGGATTTTTCATTTGGATTATCTTGGGAGTGTTTAGATTCCTTCAAATCTTTCACTAAATCCAAAAGATTAAGGAGAAGATTTTGAGGAAGTGGGTCGAGCTTGTCTTGTAGAGGTTGGTCATGATCTGAAGAGTCGTAATTGTTACAAGGAAATGGGTTCCCTGTTTGACAATCCGAGCTAGAGTGAGGACCTCCACAATACTCACAACAAGAAACTGATGTGGCCGTGAGTGGTATGTGTTGTAGTCATAATCGTTATCGGGAACCCGCTCATAGACAAGCGTGTTTCCGATTGACAATCGAATTGGAATGTGAACCACCACAAGACTCACAACAAGAAATCGCCGAGTCTCACGATGTGGTAGGCGATGGAATAAATCGATCGTGTTATGGTAAGAATAGGGATCTTGGTTATAGATGCACCCGTTTCCGATTCCACCATGCTACAACTGGGGCAATTGCCACCATTATAAGGACCACCACACCATTGACAACCAAGAGGGTGAGGATAAGACATAGAAAGAATCAAATGTTTTCAGAGGGGTAGGGATGAAGAATCAAATATGTGAGAGGGTAAAGATGAATATTTTTGGTATTTTTGAAAAACATTTTGCAAAAACAAAGAATGAAAATCTTTTTGGATTTTTGATTTTTAAAAGATAATATAAACACATACAAATGGTATAAACAAGGAGTGAATATCCAAATCACTAATCTGCTAGACGTAAGATTATCAAGACCTGACTCAAGCCGTGGCGCCAAAATTTGATCTTGTATGCAAGAAATCATTAAGTTCTCTCACGCAAGCGTAAGAAAACTTAAAACAACAAAGACGAAATCAATGAAGATCCGAGGAGTATATGGTCTCCCGGTCGTTATGTCCCAATGAGCTATGCAATGGATTATCAAACGTTTAGTGATCGCGAGATTTGAATCGGAAAAGGAGATTTGGAATTATTATAACTACGGAAAAAGGACATAAACTACGAGGGCTAAAATGCAAATTAAAGGAGATTAAAAGATAAAATCTATTAAATAAACGCTATCACTATATTTAAAGTGATGAACGTTTAAAACTTAAAACTTACGTTTAAATAAAAATACGTAAGCGTACAAAATAAAAATGAAATCGAGAAATAAAAGTCCTAAAAATATGAAAAATACATTTTACAATCCTAATGATATAAGAAACTTTTAGAAAAAGAAAATTATTTTTATAACTAATTATCTAATTAAAACTATTTTAACTAATAAATAATTACCTAAAATACAAGAAATTAGGAAATAAAACTAGAAAAATAAAATTAAGACTTAGAAAAGTCTAAAATATCAAAATAGACTTTTCAAAACTATTTTGTATTTTTATGATTATTTTCTATTTTCTAGGAATTAAATACTATTTAAAACTATTTAAATTATCTAAAAATACAAATTTAACTAAGAAAAATATGGAAAAATACTTTTTGGCTTTTATATTTATCTAAACTTAAGAAAATTGAAAATTATTTTTTGAAGCTTTTCTTAATTATTTGTATTTAAAGCTAATTAAAAGGGCTTAAAAACTATATTTAATAAAGAAAAATAGTGAACAAAGTGTCTAAAAATTATGAAAATAGCAGGAAATTCTAAAATCTAATTCTAAAGCTATAAAAATATAAAAAGAAGGGCTTATGTGAGGAATCAAGTCGTAGTGTAAACTAGTATGAGAATAAGCGAATGAAATAAGCAAATAAGCTCTACAAAGACACCAACTGATAACATAAGCTAAACTACTCTAAAACTACTCTAAGGCAAGCATCTACATCTAATCCTAACACCTAAAGAGCAGTCTTCCTAAGATTTGAGCAAACTGATATTTAAGCTAATAAGCAAACAGGCCCTAACTTTGAGCAGTAGCAGCAGCTTATTCTATAAGCTAAAGAGAAAACCTAAAATGGAGATCTCAAGACCACCTGGTAGAGAACATGTGTACCAATTTTCAGCAAATAAGGACTAGTAATGAAGCAGTTACAGAGCAAAATAAAAATTGCAAAAGTGGAGCAGGGCTGCTGAGAACAGAAACAGTAAGACAGGGAACAACTTTGAGCTTATACAAGGACTTATCAGAAGTGCTTAAGCTAAAAACAGATATAGGTTCTTGAAGAACACCTAGAATACTACAAGTGTACCAAAAATCAAACCCTAATTCACTGATTTGAGACCTACACAAGCTCTGCAAGTTCTGAGAAAACTGGTGCAGTCATGAATTTGACTTTCAAGAGCAGTTTCTATGTTTGACTTTATTGAGTTTTTATCCAAAGTAATTCACTGATTTTGAAGTTTAACAACTAATGAAGATTACAGCAAGCTTAATCTACTTATTCTAAAGCCAATAAGCTACTTTGTACCTACTGATTTTCAACAGATGTGTACTCAAGAGCAGTTTTCAATTGATTTTGACTTTTTGAGAGTTTGAGTGCAAGAACAAGATTGATTTGTATTCACTAGACTTAACTAAACTTATATCAATAAGACTTAACTTCGAATCAATCCCAAGCTCAACAAACCGATCTATCCAAACACTACTTTAAACTATGAAATGAACTTAAACCGAGCAAACCGATGAGCCAACCATGTGATAAGGATCAAACCCAATCTAAATAACCTAATTATCATCAAGAAGCAAGTAGACACTAAAATCAAACACAAATACAGATGCAAGCTTAATATGCAAAATGGCTCAAAATGGAAACTGAGAAACTCACTCATGTGTATCCAAATTGCTTGCAGACCAAAACCAAACCCATGACTACACTAATTGAACCTAATCCAACCCATATCAGATGTCTGCAACACCAAACCATGCTCAAATCCAACTAAGCTTAAACAGTTGACTTTTGTTGACTTTTTCACAAACTTGCTTGAAAATGATTCCAAAGCTCATCAAAAGCTATATGAAGCTTAAGTGAGCTTATAAGTATTTAAATATAAGTTATTAGAAGCTAGGACAATATAGTTTGACTTTGAAATTTTACATATACATAAAAAGCTGAAACCGAAATGAAACTCTTAATTGATGCTTAAAACAGATTACAAAGTTGTTTTAACACAAATGTGTTACCAAGAAACTGAAATTACAATGTTTTAACTAAAAACTAAGAACATTTTATTAAAAACGACATTACAGAAAATAAAAATAATCTAGCTAACTCCTTTTCTTCTTTCTTCCCTTCCTTTTATAGCTCCAGTTGTTTCTCTTTCATCTCTGATCAAATCCCAACAAGAATCTCCACCATTGGATGACTTGGGTGCATTCTAGCCTTTGGATAGGTTTTGGCGGGAAACTTGGTACTTGATATTTGAGACAGGGAGAGGCTTTGCATTAAATGCATTGAGAGGTTGGTGAGGAGGGGGGAGACAAAGGGTGTAGTAGAGTGGGTTGATAGGTTTGAGGAGGGGGGAGGTTAGCAGACACTGTGGTCGGGGATGACAGGATAAAGGGGCGGGTTTGTTTTGTTTAAACACCGGTTTTGGTCGGTCAAGGATTGGATTGGGTAAAAGCAGTTTGGGCGGGTGTTTAAGATTGGGCTTGGGTATTTTAATTAGGGTCCTGGATGGTTTGTAGAATATTAGTAACACAAGGACTACTAATGTAATATTTGGAATTCTAAGGGACCAATCATGTAACTTATGAAAAGTAGTCAAAGGGTTTGTCTTGCCAAACTTCAATAATCCAAGGGCTAACTTTGACATTTTGAAACTCCAAGGATTAATTTTGACCATTTTAAGAGCCGAGGACCAAAACGTAATTTTCTCAAAACTTTTAGATTTTCCACCAAAGGACTAAATATGACAATTTATGATTTTAAAAGACCTTTGGTGACTCTTCTTTTGAAATTTTGGCTCGTGGACTATTTTTGACAATTTTATAAACTTGGGGACTAAAGCGCAATTTTGCAAATTTGATATGTTTTTCATCCGATTTTGATATTTTTGCATTTAAAACACATAAAACACTGATTTGTGATATTTTGATCATTTTGATGTGTTTCTGAGTGTTTTCAGATGATTTTGCAGTTTATTTTGTACAAAAATGATGAGTATTTACACACTCATCACTCACCCAACTACATTCAAACTTCACCTTTCATTGAAACAACACTACCACAACTTACTCCTATCAAATCATCACCATCACTTTATTTCATTAAGTCAACACCATCACTTACACCCCTTGAACTAAATTCTTAAACCATTTGGTAAATAAACACCTCAAAACACTCCCCATCTCTACACAACTAACAAGAGCTTCTCCTCTTGAACCAAGATAACTCTCCTTTACTACACCTCATTCTTCGCCACATCTCTACAATACTTTGTAGGACTTACTTTCTAGAACTTCTAAACCTCCACCATTACCTACATTCTCGTCCATTGAAAGTATGACTACACTACAACTACATTTACCCAACATAGGAGTGGACATTAGTGTGTCACCACCAATAGCACACATATCTTCTTCTCCATCACCTTCTTTTGGCCCATTTTGGGTAATAACTAGATATCAACTATCACAACCGGGCAACATGGATGTTGACACATCTCTACCTCCTCCACCTATACACACATCTCCACCAACATATGTTGTGCACCCACAACCTTCTCTCTTAAGTCCATATACCTCAAACATACCTCCATCATGACAACATTCAATTCATGAAGAAACTTGCTACCATTGTCAAAAAAACTTAAACCTTAGTTCATGAACTTTGTGAAGAAGTACATTTCAAGTTCTATCACCTCCTTGAACGCCTAAATGGCATCAACAAACCAAATCAACCTAGGATCATTTAAAAGAAGTGCAAGCACAAGTGGTCACCTCCATCTCTTTTTCTAGTTTAGTTTTAGTCTTTCCCATTAGGATGTCTTAAGTGATAGATCATGTCTTTAGAGATTGGTTATTATTTTACCATTCCTCTTGTTTTGTTATTACGTGAATCTACTTGTTTAAACGCTTCTTGGCTACTTGGGCATATTAGTGTGGTTATGAATTAATTTCATGGTTTTCATGCTTTATTTTCATTCTCACGATAACAAGTTGCATGTACCTGGATCCCTTGCTTTATACCCTTTGGATCCATTCTAAAATGGATCCGGCAAATCCGGGCACTCAGAAACAAAACTGAGTCTCACTTCAGCTCATTTTTTCTACAAAATTCATACTATACACTTGCATTCTAACCTTTATTTTATAAATTTTTAAAATACACTTGGAGTACTTGACGCCCTCAAATAAGGGGGAGCCTTCGTCAAAGCAAAATCATTGCACATTTTGCAATGCTCTCGCCTTAGCCTTCCTAAAATACTTGGCCTCACAAAGGGAGAGCACTCGTCAAGGGGAGCAATTATACACTACTTTAATGTTTCTCATCTCTTATAATCGCTTACTAATCTCTTTTCTTCTCATTCTTACTCGGGTTAGTTTCTTTTCGACGTTCTTTTTGTTTCGACAAAAAGGGGGAGAAAGAGTAAAAACATAAATTCAAAAATTACGGATTCTATTTTGGACTTAAAATAATCTTATGTTTTATCATCAACAAAAAAGGGAGATTGTTAATACAAATAAACTGTAAAAATGTTTATTTATATTTTACGATCTTTTTATGTTTTGTCGATAACAATCGTAAAATCATTTAAACGAAATAAATAAAATACGTAAAGTTTTGAGCCAATAGTTTACTAACTTATTTCACTAAACAGATAAACTATTAAACATGTTCAGTTAAATAGTTTACATAAAACCAAAACCAGTTTATAAAACACTCATAAGTAACTTTGGTTACTTACATTTTTATAAAATACATGCTAAGCCAAATGTAACTTGTAAAAGCTTGGACTATTAACCTAAAACCCATGACCCATGGAACTTGACCCAAAACCCATGGCCCATATGCATGAAATCATGCATGACATAAGTAATATCCATGACCCATGACCCAAACTCCATAACCCATGATTCAAGATTTCTTTTACATCATGCATGGCATCACATGACCCATAGATCATAACCCATAACCCAAAACCCAAAATTGTAACCCAAAATACGGATTGGTATTACCCGATAGTGGATCCTTGATAACACCGCCGATCCTTTTGGAAAAGGATTCGGTGGATCCGGTGATCGGAGGATAGTTTTCCTATAAATAGTTGGTTCCTCATTTCTTCTTACCACTTTTAGATATATTTTCTCTATATTCTTACTTCTAACTTGGATCCAAGGATCATCTATGTACCTTTTCTCTTAGTGACTCTCTAGGTTCCTCTTAAAAGAGAGATTACGACGTTTAGCATAGAAGACTTGCAAGCTTGAAGACATGAGTTGCTAGACTTCATCATCATCACAAGATCACAGAAGTGTCTCTTGTTGTTGGTTCCTTTCAAGCATGTCATAGGTGTGTTGTGTTAACTAGTGATGCTTAGATTAGTTCCTCCATTGTAAAGGAACTCGGTATCTAGCCTTGTAACAAATAAAGTGTAGGCAACGTAGGTTTGGTTCTACCTTGTGGAAGAACCCGGTATCTAGCCTTGTATCGGATAAAGTATAGGAGACGAAGGTTTGGTTCTACCTTGTGTGAAGAACTCGGTATTTAGCTTTGTACGGAAAAAGTGTAAGCAACGTTGTGAAGGCTTCTCTGCCAAGAAAAGCAGCTTGTGTTGTGTAGTGATTAAAAACTCTCAAGTTGGGTACGCGGAGAGTGGAATATGGCAAGGAGGGTGACCTTGTAGCCGAATAAATATAAATACTTGTGTTATGGTTGTGTCTTTCTTCCTCTATCTCATAGTATAGTTTAATCACATATAACTATCAATATCCAACACATCAAAATAAATTGACATAAGTCGATCTAAAAGTTTTAATTAAGAAACTATTCAACCCTGGTTTTCTACACCATCCATAAACAAGTGGACAAGTTGAAGTGTCAAATATAGAAATTAAACGGATCTTAAAAAAAAAAAAAAAAAAAAAAAAAACGTTATACTGATCGCAAAGACTGGTCTTTACGACTAGATGATGCGTTGTGGGCTAATCGAACAACATCTAAAACTCATGTTGGCATGTCACCTTATTAAATTGTTTATGATAAAACTTGCCACTTACCTATCGAACTTGAACATAAATGGGCTATTAAACTGGTTAACATGGATCTAGATGAAGCTGGAATTGCAAGGAAGCTTCAAATATCGGAACTTGATGAAATACGACGTGATTCATATGAAAGTTCAAGAATGTACAAGGAAAAAAACAAAGCTTTTCATGATCGACATATTTTCAAGAAATATTTCATGGTTGGTCAAAAGGTTTGGTTGTTTACTTCTCGTCTTAAGTTTTTTCCAGGTAAGCTCAAGAGCAAGTGGCCTGGTCTACACGTTGTGACACAAGTTTTTCTACATGGAGCGGTGGAAATAAAAAACATGGACAATTGTGAACCTTTTAAGGTTAATGGCCATAAACTCAAGCCATACATCATATTAGAAAATGGTATTGTGAAAAATGTCGAGGTGGTTCACTTGAAACCATCTCAATCATGCAATTAACTCCAACGAGGTACCGTTTGGATAAAGACGTTAAACTTAGCGGTACTCGAGAGGTAACCCGTGTTTGTTTTCTTTATTTTATATCAGGTTGTGGATACGGCGTATCCACCTCTACTACCTGTATTTTTTTTTTTTTGTCGAACATTTTGGGTGTGTTCACTATAAACCCTCATGAGACTATAAATCGTGCCATCTTGAGGGTTTAAAGGCTTGTTGCTCGCACTAAATCAACCGTGATTCTTACAAAATTGAGTTTTAGGGAATTTACTTTTGTTGTCATTTTGTTTTTGTTTTACAAGTCATTAATTTTTAACCAAATTTCACCTTGAAGTTTGTATTAGGGACAATACATTGCTTTAAGTTTGGGAGGAGAATATTTTGATTGGAAATTGTGGTTAAAAATGCGACATTTTGAAAATTTTAAATTTTTTTGGTCGCATTGTTTAAAAAGTTATGTGCTAATTTGGACGTGAGAAGTCTCTTCTACACATATTAATTATTCCAAGACCTTGAAGATGCCATCAATGACAAAGATGATTTCAACATCATCCATGGAAAGTTAAACCTCTTGTAATCTCGTGCGGTAAAAGATATTTTTTTTTTATTATATTTATGTATTTTACTTTGTTTGTCAAACATTGATTCATATGGTTTTAATGCATATATTTGGTTTGATATTAATGTTTGAATATAATTATTTGATTGGATTATTGTAAGACATGTTGTTGTGAGTCAACGAGTCGTGTTGAGCCCAATTAGTTTGGGGTTAAGGCGGTTTGTGTGATAGACATAACTTGTACCAAAATTGTTTAATTCAAGTAATTCAAACTATGTTTATGTGGTTTGGAATCAAATATTAATAATAATTAAGTAACTTATTCATATCAATATATCCGGAGCCGTAAGTCATTCCTTTTCATCCCATTGTTTACAAATCTTACTTTTAATTGCTTGTTTACTTTTAATTGATTATTTACATTCAAAATTAATTAATAATTTCTCAAACAAATCATCAGTCAATTATTTTTTCTACAAAACTTTAGCTATAACCACATGCTCCTCGTGGATTCGACACTCGCTTACCCTATCTAGTATAAGGTAATTAGATTTATTTTTTTACCAATACTTCGACACAGATCATTTGCAGTATCTCTTATTTTTCATTTTTAATTTTTTTAAATTGATTCTAGCAAACTTCAATCATTCGCAGTATCTCTCATGAAGCGTACCTTTGCTTCCACATTTCAAATTCTCTATTAAAAAAGAATATCGGGGTTATATGTCGAATAAAGAAAAAGTCAAAAACAAATTTGTTAATATTATCTCTTCATAATAGTTGCACTATCAATTGGTTTAACCAATTTGGTTATACGCGTCCTTCAAAGCCCAAGCGCCCCACATTTGTTATTTCTCACAACCAACTTGTGCAAAATGCTTTTGGTAAAGTAATATTTTATTTTAAGTGGCATAATGGTCTTTTAGACATAGGCAGTGTTTATAAAACCTATCCGACAAGCGGATCGGATTTCATACTTTTTTTTTTTTTTTTAGTTTTGCCAGTGTTTTCGGTTTTTACCTGTTGAACCAGTGTATCATCCAAACCGGCTCGGATCTTTTTCCCGATTGAACCGGCTAGGTACAGTTCGATTTTCAAAACACTGGTTATAGGTTCATTATGACGTTAATAATATCGTTAAAACACACTCACAAATAAGTAGATTGCTTCGTTATGTAAAACGGGTAAACGTATGAGGTTTTCTCTCCTGAATCTTTTGCCAATACTCTTGATGAAGATATTTTCCAATCCATTCAAAGGTTATCAAAGATTTGGATTTCTGCGCGTTGCAAGCCTCTGCATTGTAATTAGAGAAGTTGGATATCGAGCCCTTGGTCTGTGCTTAACCTTGTTTAGTTTTGGTTGAGTTTTGATGTTCTAGGTAGTTTCTTTTCTTTTTCTCTAGTTTGGTTGTGTCTTTCTCTTTATTTCTTGTTGTTGTAAGTTTTGTTTGATCCTCCTCGGAGCCTCTAAATAATATTTCAGCCTTTCCAAAAAAAAAAGTTATCCGGAGAGGACATGTTTTTTAAGTTTTGACTCAGATATATGCGACTTAATCGAGTAATCCCGCGACCATTTTTGACCTTTTTATTGGCCGCTCCTAATATAGTAACTATTGAAGTTTGAACCTAAACTCTTACAAGGACATCAAAGTGGTGACTACTAGAGTACTAGGCCACTCCGTGGTTTATTGTGTGTGTATGCATAAAACTTAGACAATGTTCCTTTTAATAAGTAAATGTTTGATTGTGACTTGAAAAGCTCATGAAAGTTCAGAGTTCAAGGTTCAATACATTCAAAAAAAGATAACTAAATAATTACAATCATTTTGTTATAACATGGTAAGCAATGTCAAATATTGCAACTTGAAATCGTATAACATAGTGAAAAACTATAACAAACTTATATATTGCATGCAATCTTATATTATAACACAAATTATACAAAATCCTATAAAGAAAAACCACATCATCATATCAAGTATCAAATCTTGTGCAATGGCATATAAACGCATGAGGCAATACAAACTAAACCAGGCATTGCATCTTCGGGATATTGTTAGTTGTTTTTCATATAAAATAGTTTGTCTGTAGGCTATATGAATCTTATCTTTTTGTTCAGTAACCATGGTTGATGGTCCCATGTTATCTAAAAATCTAGACAAAGAAAATGAGAGTTCGAGTCCACAAGAGACAACTTGACCCAACCCATTTTAACCCACAAAAGGGTAAACCCAAAACATTTTAGATAAAATGTTTACTTGACTGAAAAATGTGCAAAACTCAAGACAATTTCGTAAAACTAGAAGCAAAACAATACAAGGTGAAACTAATGTACCCAGTGCAGGCGTCAACTCAGTTGACGGTGATCATGTTCAGAACCGAACTAGTACCATGGGTTTGGTTCTCGGTTCCTGTATTTTTAAATTTTGGCCTATGTTGTTCCGGTTCCTATAGTTGACAATTAATCAACCGACTTAACCCACCCGATTTCCACTGCTTATTCATACATGAAGAGACAAAGCAACCAAAGAGATAGAAATAAAACCTTAATAAGAAATTAGTCATAAATAAATGGGAAAATGGCATTAGTTCTACCTTTAATTCCATAATATCCTCTCCATAAGGAGACCAAAACCAAAGGAAAAAGAATCTTAGAAGAAAAGGAAAAATGGCATATTAGAAAAGTACAAATACTCCATAGGCTCTAGGGCAATAAGTGAATGTGATGGTGCAATAACCAAAGAATATATTATTTCCCTCAAAAATATTACCAAATCCACCTTTGCTTGTTTTTAATATTTGATCCCATAAAATGAAGCAATTGTCATCTTCAACAACCACCTCATTTAGTAGCCGCCGCCTTGCAAACAGGACACGCGTTCTTCTGAGACAACCATTTCTTGATACAGCTTGTGTGGAAATCATGCCCACATTCCAACCCCCCGAGATCATCTCCATTCTTGTATTCTTCCTGTAGGATCATAAAATGATTACACCACACAATCAACACAGTTTTTAACAGATCCACACCGAGACTATTTATTTACAAACTATACAAAGAAAAAAAAATGGTACCTGACATATACAGCAAGGTTCGGCATCTGGCTGACCATCTTCAGTCACATATATTTTTGTTTCATACACTTGGATATGTTTTCTTCGGTCAATCCAGTGTTCACATTTCAATTCGCTCTTCCAATGCCAATAGCTCCTGAACACACATTACCAATATCAATCATGCAAAACAAAAATATTAAAAATACGAGTAGATGACAACTTGTATTTTTTGGTTACCTCATACGACATGTTATCAATATCAAGCCGCATATCCCTATGGCGATCATGCATATCAGCTATCCCATAGAAAACTGATTGATCTAAGAGCATAACATCCTGCCACACAAAATCAAAAACTATATCAGCAACAGAAATAAGCAACGAATAATATATCACATATACTACAAACTTACCTCAAATCTCAAACCCTCTCCTCTCGTATAAGATCCAAAACACTGCGTATCTGTACCATATAAAATACAAAAGAAAATTTAACACAAATGAAATAGCAAAGAAACTCGAGTTAACAAAATATATATACTTTTAAATCATGAAACGGACCTCAGATACTAATCTGCCTCTTCTTTCACTTCCACCAGACACTGCTCGTGGCAAAACGAATTCAAGAGCACCATCAAGCTGTCTGTCAGAGGATCGCATATGAGGTGGATGATGATACAGATGTGGGCCCGTGCTACCAGATACAGGCGCCACCCCAACTTCTTGTGAAGTAGAAGAAGCAGAGGCACCAATGGGTGGTGGAAGTCTAGAAAAGATTATTACTGTTTTGCCTCCAATAGGAACGGAATCCATAGAGGACAATAAAGACCGACGAAGAATCTCAGAGAGTCTTCTAGAAGGATAATGTGGAGATCCACGTTGGGGGCCCAAATTGGGCGCTGCAGATGATGAGGCAGGCACCGAGTTGACTGCGGTTTGAGAAACATTTCTTCGTCACGTGGCTGGATAAATAAAGGATGTTCTGAAATATTAGTTGGCATTGGTCTCAAGTTGTCTCCTGAACCACCAACATTTAATGAACGATTAGCTCTTGAGGCAGAACTTCTACTATACCTAGATGGTGCTAGCAAATTTCTTCTCAGTGAGGGGACCCTCAATACAGGTTGACCCTCATGACTCGACAAATTCTCAGCGGTTGTTGCAACAGGTGGCGATCTCAAATCTATAGGGTTAAGTCCCAGAGAAGGATATGTTTGCCCGTTAGCTGGTAAAAGGTCTGGTTGGCGAGAATTATTAATTCTTATTCTTACATTTCTACGAGTGTTTTCTGCAACACGACTGTCAGAAGAACCTAATCCAAGTCCCGCAAAGATATGATCTGAAGGATTTGGATTAATTGGTGGAGGGTTTTCAGAAACCGAGTGCCACATACTAGCACTACTACCATCTGGCCTTTGAAACATGTTTGAACTTCCGGCACCAGAAGATGACTGGCCGATACTTAATTCAGATGCCTTTCTTTTACAAGGCAACTGTCGACCATTCATCTCAAAAGGGTTGGAAGAACTACTGGCATTTCTTCCGCTGGCATTTAAACCGATAAAGGTTGATGGATTCACACTAGAGTTAGTAGCATGATTACGGGTTATGTTCAAACTAGCATTACCCAATGAAAGCATACTTGCAGGTGGTGGTTCATGGTGCTGTGGTTCAGGACAAGCTCTCATTAGGGATGACCACCCATGTTCGGTTTTTGGGTCCATCTGGTTTGGTACAGAGCTCGAACTTGATTCACCCATACTCCACATGCTTACGGTTTGGCTTTCTTGATCTGTAGTGTTCAAATATATATCATTTGTATTGGCTGCAGGGCTTCGCATGAAGTTGGTCCAGCAAATTGGCTGCTCTACAACGCCTGCATCACTTGAAGATGAGCCATGTTCCATGGCTAAGCTTTCGGGTAAAGAACCAATAGTGCCCTTCTGCCCTTGCATTGGAATTAGTGGTTTGGGAATATGACAGAAGCCAAGAATCTTCTTTATACAATTTCTTCAAAAACCCCTGAGATTTTTTAGAGCAAATAATCACAACATTAACAAGAAAACAAAACACATTTAAGAATATAAAGACAAACAAATTGATACAAACCGGATCCAATATTGAGAAAAAAATGAAGAATAAAATAGATACAGAACAAGATAGATGTAACTGGATGTTCCAGAGGTCTATAGGTCGAACAATGGCTTCAAATCACCAATTAATATTCAGCATATATAACAATATTAACCCTAATACCCTATTTACAGAATTCATAAACAATAATCCATTCCTAATAAAACTCTAATTCAAATCTTTATCTAAATAAGACTTGCCTAATAAAATAATATACCTTCAATAATTATCTACTAATGGAATGATTATAAAATACTAGAATAATGATATGGTCCATATCACAATACAATTACAGCATTTTAAGATAACAAGTAATGAACTATCTACCAGTATCAAGGAAACAGGATACGTGTAGAGGTTATCAATTATTAACATACACTCCATGGGAATCGTAAAGAAGTCCCAATACATACTTCTGCTACAAAATCACATATACCTACTTTTATGTTATCCTTATATTATCGGCTACTTTCTTAAATTGCCAAACAATCAAGTGAATATTACAGCTTCAACTACCATGAGCAAAGTCCAAACACCATCAATATCGACACTACACAGCAACAACAATACCCAATACACTAACAAACGCCCCGAAAAGTAGCACACATTAACATTAAAAAACAACACCCACTTCATTGTAATCAAACTTAAACTATGTACTTTCAAATTATACTATTACATGTGAAGTACATTATCATTAAAATAAAAAACCAAAAAACCTTTAAAAAAACTCATAGGGTTGCACAACCTGCACTTGTAAATGCACTAGTCCATTAATTGGCAAAATGGTCAAGCACCAAACCATGTGATAATGATATACCAAAGTCAATCTTTCTGACCTAAATTAGGTGGATACAAGTCAAAACTTGAAGCAACAACAAACAACCATAAAAAAATCTTAACCTGTAACTCAACCAAAATAAACAAAACAACAAACCAAACACTAATCATACAACCAAACAAACCCATTAGCCCAAATTCAACATGCATCAAAACCAATGGATCTAACCTTAATCTACAATCAATTCATAAACATAACCACACATAAAGATTCAAATACTAACACATAAATCTATAAACACATATGGGTATAAAAAAAAGATAATTTTTTTTAACAATAAAGACTAAAAAAACAATCTTTACCACAAATTACATGAAAAACGCAAAATCAAAACTGGGTTATGTAAATAATCATCAATTAAGATGTATAAAACAACATACCTGAAAAAGAGCCAAATTTTATATAAAAATGGATCTAAGAAAATCTTGAAACTGTTCTTGATCAAAAGACACCATCTTTAACAAAATTTGTATCTTTTCTTTGGTCCAAAAACAAGAATGAATGAATTATATGATTCTTGAAGCAAAGAAGAGAAAAGGGTTTGGAGAAAAGAAGATGAAAATGAGAGGAAATGAAAGACCAAATTGTGTGTGTATTTGATAGGTGAAAATGAATGAGAGCAATTAAATTTGAGGAGGTTGGGTTAGAAAATAAAACAAAAGGGTAATCTTTTTAATTATTACAAAGTGGTTTGTAATGGTATGGTTTCATAGTAGTTTCCCTTTTTTTTAAATGAAATTTGAGTGTTCCAATGACAGAAATGACCACTAATACTTTGGTTCTTGTTTCTTTGTTTCATCACATTCACATGATGCTCCTTTATCTTCTAATCCTTTCACATCTAACCCACTAGTCTTTCTAACCCTTTTTATTATCTTACCCCTAACATTTATTAGGATTTACCAACTCTTGTTACTATTTTGGAGAATCTAACCTACCATCTTTCAAATGTGCCATAGGGTGCATTTAGGTGTGTGAATGTGTTTTTCACATTTTGGTGGTATTTATTCCAAAGTTATTATGATAATCGGTTTTGTAATGCATTAAAATCATGAATAATATTTTATTTATTGCATAATAGCATTAATGGAAAAGAAAATCAATACTTTGAACCTTTACAAAAGAAAATAGTAATTGCATTTATTATACATCAATAACATATAAATATTTTCTTAAAATAATTTGATATAATAAAAAATCTCGCAAAAATATGGAGTATTTTTATGTCAATTTAGATTTGAAGGATTTAACCTTTTTTTTTATTGATTTAAAGTATTTAAGTAAAAAAATACCTAAACGTTTTTGAGCTTCTTAAAAGGCTCATCTGTCCTAATCTTTAACCAAAATAAAATTTAGATATTTTATCTTTTTCTGCATGCGGAGAGCTAACATATTTTTCAAAAAATTGCAAACTAGGAAGTAACTAATATACTTTTGAATAAAAAAAATCATAGTACCAACGCAAAGCAACGGGTTCGGAGACGAATTTGTTTAACGATTGTTTTAATTTAACATTTTTCCGGCAAATATTGTATAACGATTTTCTTAACTTGATGATACTTTCTAGAGATTGTGTGTTTGTGTTGTGAAATTGTAAAGAATGAATATGTCATATTATTATACGTAAATTTAAAATTTTATTAACTTGAACTTAAATATTTTACATTAAGTATATTAGTTATATTTTTATTGTAACATCCAATTTAATGCCATCTTTTATTTAATAAAAGAATTACATTATTTTATAGCAATTTTGCTAAAACAATTTTATTGAAAAAGAATGACCGATCAGGTTACTCTATCTTAATACGTAGCAAAATTGAGCAAGGTGGTTGCCCATAAAAGTCCAAACTGAAACTTAATTTGGTCAAACTATTAAATTCAATATAAAAAATAGTTGTTAAATTTTAAATAAAATATATTTATCAGTTTTCATAGTTTTTAATAACTTTAAAAATTAATAAATACCCCATATACTTATAATTTTATACAATAAATACAACAATATGTTGTTGTTATTTATAATTATTATTATTATTATTATTATTATTATTATTATTATTTTTATTATGAACATCACTTTTTATTATTATTATTATTATTATTATTATTATTATTATTATTATTATTATATATTAAACTAATTTATTTGCACGGAATTATAAATATAAAAGAGAAACATTATTTATTGTGACATGTAAATGAATACGTGAGATTATACATATCTGAATTACTCATGTTATTGCTCTTTATGAGATTAAGTAAGGATGTCCTAAAAATATATTAATTTTTAACTATTAGTATTCAATAACGACTCATGTTATTAAATCTTTATAAATTTAACTTTTGCGGTTTTAAAAATCGGCTTAAATTATTGTTAACAATAATATAAATCTCGAAATGAAAGCCGACCTCACACGTTTATGTAGGATGAAAATAAATGACAAGTAATTACGTATAACAAGGAAACATATATTTTCAAGGTCATTATGTGCTACTAAACACAGATAGCGTTTGGAAAATGATATGAATACTTAAATTTAAACAATATCAACCTAAACAATATGTCAATTAAACAAAGTCAAACCATTCGTGCAACAAATATCTTTACAAAATATTCTTCGATGTTAACACATCATAACAAAATATTTAAAAACTCAACTCGTGTGTCCACGTGTATTATAAATATATTGTTAGTGCAAACGTTACGACATTTAAATCTATACAGTTTATTTGTATTTTAATGATGACAAACATGTAACTTGTAATACATAATGTCAAGTGCACAAGTTACTCGTAAACACAAATCATCAATGCATTCACGCATCAACATCTCTCGACGTCTCAATTCTGAATCACTTAAAGTATGTACAAACAATATCTCAAACTTATTAAGTGATCAAAGAATTATTTTTGTCCTTAAACCTCACATTTTTTTAAATGTGATAAAACCTTTTTACAGATATAAATTATACAACTTATTTTTGTAGTTATAAAGAAATGTTTTAATACGAAAAATCAATTTGAAATTTGAAATCATCAAACAACTATTTTTTATGTCATAAAAATAAAGTATTTAATTGGATATAATAATAAATCTGGCTAAAATATGTTGTATTTTTATGTCATTTTAGATTTAAAGAGTTCAACTTTTAGATTTAATCTCTACATAAAATGGTCGTCTTGTATTGATCATTTCATGACTCACTCAAAATTAATACGTGTCCAAATGAAAGTATAATTTTGTACTTTTTTTTTAATTATTTGTACTTTCATTTGGACACGTGGCGAATTTTAGGTCATGATGAGTCAAGTGTTCATGTATTAATTATTTTGGACATCGAATTAAAAGTACTCTGAGGGGACTTCAAAAGATTTTGGCTTATTTTGTAATTTTCTATTATTTATTCTTCATTATCTATATTGATTGAGTTCACGCAAGGTTATTTAAAGAAAATCAAATTTTTAAACAGTAAAACTATTCAATCCCTTTATAGTTTTCCACAAGTTGCATTAAGGGTCACACACTCAAACCAAACTTCATAAGTATAACTATTTGTTGTTATACACGGAGTTATGCTAGAGTAATCATCTAATTCAATATAATGACACATAACGTTAATTAACCGTTTCAACTTAATGCATAATTGGTAACATCTTTTGATAAGTTAAAAAGTCCTTGAAAAGAATTTGCATTACACAACATTTAATTTTGATAGCTTATATTCTTATATTTAAAAATAAAATGTTAAATCTTTTAAAATTGAATTGACAAAATAATACGTTTTTTAGGTTGTGACCCAAAATTTAGATGTTTAATTTTATCTTAGCAAATTATAAAATCAAATAATCGGTGAGACTGCAAGAGGGCCGATTAGCATGTACTTTACATCCAAGTCTACTATGATGCTTATATCAATACCTTATAATTAATCGAGCAAAGCTTAAACAGTGGTTATAAACGATTAGTATTACCAACAAGACCACGCGTAATAGGCCATCCAAGACTCGGTCTTGGTCCTAGCTAGCGCATGCAAGACATGTCCAATCCCACTACACTCACCCCATTGCACGCGCGGTTGAAGGAAAAAATGGAGAACTCAATCGATTGCAATACCGAGTCGTGAGGAAAGGTTTGTGGGCCCAAATTGAGTTGTGTGGGCTGTTATTTTGTTTATGCGGGGTATATTTATGTATAATTGGGTATATTTAACTGGTGAAGTTAGTTGTTTTATTACACTAAGTATTGGGACAATTCAGATCCCAAAGTATTTTAGTATAAATTTGATTGAAAAACACCCCAAGTGTACACTGTCTTTGATAAACAGTTATCAGTGAGTCATCTTCAAGATGTTCCTCAGAATATGAGAAAATAAAGACTCGTCATTATCTGAGGCGGAACTTAAAGACTGAAGACAGGAACCAATAACAGGATGATGGAGCATGAGTGTGATGACAATAACACTCAGTTTCCCTGAAAGATCTTCTCAATCGCTGATGCTACATGAAGACTTATCTCTGAAGAGCAACTTAGGATGTATTTGTTTTTTTGAAAAAATGTCTTACTAGCCTGTTATTGTTACTGAGTCAGAGGCGGTCAAACATTACTGTTGTTTGTTTTTTCTTTTGAGTCATACCTGGTCAGACATATGACATCTTACTCAATAAGAGGTTGGGGACTTGTTTTATTGCCTCTTACTCAATAAGAGATCGAAGACTTGTGTTAATATAATATATTTGATGGTTTCTTAACTATGTTATGATAAAAGTCTTGTTTCATATATACATAAGTTATTTATTATAGCATTACGTTGGTTTAATAAATAAATTGCGAAACGAAAGACTTAAAATCATTCGGACAATTATACAAAACAAACAACATTATTTCGTTCGATTTAGACTTTCTAGCCACCTTTTACCGGTAAGATGTGGTAGTCAGATTCAGACCTAAAACATTTTAATGAAACAAACACACCCTTAGTCTCTCAAGAAAGGGCGGGAAACTTCTTGAAAAGATAAGTGCAAAAGTACTTATCAAATGTCATAGAAGTACCGTAGTTGGTAAAAGTACAAATAGTTGTCAACATTGTTAAGTCGAAAGCATGTCTGTAGACATGTTGGAAATATAAGCAAAAGTACAAAGTATGTGTACTTTAGCTTATCAACGTTTGACAAGTTATCTTTACCTCACGGATATCCACTTTGCATCCGCCTATAAATAAGCAATTGTAAAAAAAAAAAAAAAAAGTAGACCTCACCACTTGTATTAAAAGTCAGAGCACTTTCAAAATACCACTTCTTTCTTCAAATAGAACTAAGTCCTAGAGATTATCTCTATTAGTTAGCATAGTTCTTACTTAAACACTTAACTTAGGTTTAGTGATTAAGTTTAAAGAGAATATCACAAACACACATTGTCATTCAATCCTAAATGTTGTTCCGCAAACACTTGGTTATAATTCTTTGATTTATATCAATAAAGAATTAAACGCTGAAAAACTTATCTCTTTACGTAAACGCTTATTATTTGTGTACAAGTTTATTCATTACATCGTTAATATGCATCGGACTAAGTTTGGTTAACTTTATAGTTAAACTAACTTAGTAAAAAAGGAACAACACTAAGTCAGTGATGAAGTTAATTGTAAAGAGAGAAAGTTGAATTAACGCTAATTATGATCTTAGGACTTCCTTATTACAGTTAGTCTAAGGTTCTCGATAGCAATTCAAATGGTATATGCGTTGAGTGTCACACTAACTTAATGAATAGTCCAAACAATGATTCCCACACGTAGCAGGAGTGCACTAAACCAAATTGAACACAAAGTACATTGGTGAGAATCTTTGTATACTAAATTAAGCTACATAAAACTAAAGTAATACTTTAATCGTACATTAGAAAATTTCATTTGTAGAGATAGAGGGGATAATGGTCTAAAATTCTAAATAATCCCTGTCAATGCAGTAAAGAAGTTATGGGGTGCCTTGTTGACATTGGTTTATGAAAAAAAAAAATGTGATGTTCTGAAAGGTGGCCAATGGAAGTCATTCTTTTCCAAACTTTCCCAATAATTCTCCACTTCAGAGTTCGGGGTAAAAGTCATTATATCAACCATATGCAATAATGCATATTGGAGTAGTATATTACAGTACAATTTCTTGTATGTCATAACCTAGAAAAAACAATGCTGGAGTCAATAAAAACTCACACCCTTTTCCTTTAATTTTCTTTCCTCTCAACATAGGTGATACATACATAGATAAAGAGCATTTGAGGGAGTCATAGATATAACAAAGGATTTGCAACATCAACACCCTTCATTTGGGAAATTTCATTTAATTATCTTATAAATTACAACTAATAGATACTCTTTCCGTATTAAAAAATGGGGACTATCATTGCATTTTCAAAGTTTTAAGGACCAAACCTGCAATTTGGCCATACCACAGGGACCAAAAATGCAAATAACTCTTAAAATAATTATCATTATTTGATTTTTTAAAGTTTTTTATTTTTTTTTTATTTTTTTTTTATTTTAAATATTTTCTTTTGTAATATATAATATTTGATACAAAATATATGAACGGATTGAGTTTTAAATTATATATATATATTGGTATAATTTTCATCAAGTATTATATAACGCAATCTTAAGGTCCAAGTTGAAAATAAATATTTCAAAAACAAAAGCAGGATAATTATTTTGAGGCGAATAAATATTAACAAAAGTAGCATGCCAAATGTGACTACACCAAAATTGCGTCTTTTTGTTATTGAGCAATACACTATCACTGTGTTCTTAAGTTAATATTTGAGAAGAAAGGAAAGAAAGCGGAAAGTTTTTTTGTGTTCTTGAGTTTTTTTTTTTTTTTTTTAAAAGAGGAAAAGGAATTAGAGAGAAAGACGAGAAAAATTTTTGTTTACAAAATCTTCTTCCTATTTTTGGAGGAAAGGGAAAAGAAACTATATGATATGTTGTATAAAGACTAATATGCCCTTTTATAATATTTGACTTTAACAACTAAAGAGAGCATACATGTAATTTGAACAAATTATTTTCCTTTTCCTTCAACTTAAAAACATGATTTATAATTAATTTCATTTTCCTTTCTTCTATCTTAAGAACATATGAACCAACACTTCATTTACCTTTACCTTTCTTTTCACTTTCCAATTCGTTCTTTCCTTTAAAACTCGAGAACATAGTGTAAAGATCGTAAGACATTCGGTTTGAGATAACTACATTCTGTAGTACAAAGTTTTGTGTGTTACGTTATCTAACACATTTGGCAATAATATTTGTTCTCCGTGGATTATATAACTTAACTAAAACTTAAAGGGTTTCTAACGACAAGCCTTAATGGTTATGATTAAGTATGGAAGAGAGAGTCTAAGGACCAAAGTGGCATAAGCTAAAGTCTCGTGGTCCATAGTTTAAATAGTGTAGAAGTTTGTTAGTCTGTTATTTCCTCTTTGTATATATCTGTCTTTCTCTCATTTTGTACATAACAATTCAGATTTACCGTCAATACAATCAATCATTTTCACTTCCATTTCAATTCTTTACATTAAGAATGTATGTTATAATGTGAGATAGTTGCCGTTTAATTAAACTAGAATTACCTTGCATAGTTCATTAAGGTTATAGATAGACTTACCAAACTCTATTCTCGAGTTTAAGTATGAAATAAAAGAAGGGTGAAAGAAGAAAGAAAAAAGAAAAGAAAAACTATATTCTTGAGTAGCATGTTAGAAGAAAAAAATACAATGTAGTGTTCTTTTAAAATATTCTTAATTTTGGAGAAACGATATGACACAAGTTGCTCTTCACTGCTTTTCATTTTTCTCCCTTCAAAACTTGAGAATACATTTATCTAAACTAGCAGGGTACCCGCGCGATGCGGCGGCGGGTACTCTGTGACTATATTTTCTTGCAGTGTGATGTTATGCAGACATATCTTTTTAACAATTAATTTACAAGTAACAATAAAATTATATAAGACAATAGTATAATTGCAAGTAGTTAAAAGGTTATGTGATTGTCAACGTGTTGTTGCGGTGAAAAGGAGGAGGAGTTGCGTCTCGACCCTCGTGACCGACACCAACTGCAATGAAGCAAACTTTTTCACTCAAGTAGTAAAAATACGGATAGCATTTAACCCAACAACCTGAAACAAACTTAAACTATTATAACAATAGCTCAATAACAACCATTTTCGGATATTTAATGAAAGCCCAGTCAGGTCTCTTTTAATGTAGATGTTGAGCCGTCATATGAATTGAAAGACCCGGCCCAAAATAATACCTAAACATTTGTATCAATCCCAAACCCAATATTAGATAAAACCTAAACATTTTTACTCTTTAACCTACACACACTTCTCTTTTCACCTCCTCTCTTCATTGCCCCAAATTAGATATCATTGCCCCACCTCCTCTCTTTCACCTAAACTTTTCACAACCCCATCAAAACTCGTCTCATCTCACGATTTCATCATCTTCAAATCGTCTTCACCGTCATGAATTATAACCAAATCACAAATCCAACAATTTGAGCGACACAAACATAAGCACAACCGATCCATGAACTTTTCTTCATTTGAGTTCAATTCGAATCAAGAAAGCATATTAATGGCTTCAAGATCCTTTGGAGGGTCTTGGGTAGGTTCATCTTGTGTTGTTTTCATTTTGTTGTTATTTTGAACGAACCAAAGAGAGATTATAACATAATTGTTATGAATCTTTTCTTTCTTTTCGAATATAAAGGAAGCTTTTGCTTGAAAATGATATGTGAAGATATTCTTTCGTGTAGATGAAAGAAAGTTTTTGTCACCCGTTGAAATCTTGGCGTGGGTTTGTATTTTGCACCAAGTAAAGGTAGTGAAAAATATTTCAAGTCAATAGCTAATGATGTTCCAAGTTAATGTGTATTTATATATTTAAATATAGCATTTGGTAACTTGATTTGAGTAGCTAATAAAAGTTATGCTTATGCAAAATGACGGTATTATATTTTTATTGGGTCTTATACTGACGAAAGATAGAATGAAATTTATTTAGTTTTGTTCTTTTTTAAAGGTTCGGATATTTCAACATCTTTATAAGTAGGATGTAGTATATAGGTTTGTACATTGTCTTTCATTTTGTATTAATTGGTGATGGGGTGTATTAATTGTATGCATTAATATGGTTTATATTTAATATGTGTATCGATGTGTTGTATATTATCGTATGTGATTGTAAGTCAAATTTTGTGCTTTAATGTGTTGTACATTATGCTTTATTACCTTCAAGTCTGAAAAGTCTGAAAATTAAATAGGAGAGAGAGTCGTTTGTGCATTATAAGTAGTAGTGATTTTCTTCTTCTGATTGATGTATTAAGATGAAGTGATTGAACTATTAAACTTTAGCCATATGAGGAAGAAAGTCATAAACTAATCGTTCTAATGAAGTCCAATAGAAACTTGCGGACGTGTGCATACTTCCACCATGAGACTTTGTTTCTTGTGTATGTAAAAGACGAGAGAAGCTAGGTTGTGCATTTGACCAACTTGCCCAACCGCGTCTACTCGACTTCATTGAAGAAATAATTGTTTTATACATTGTTTTAACATAGGGTTGATTGAAATTATTTAATTTAAGAGCAGTTTTACGCAGTGTCACGTCAGCGCTATATCAGCTTTAACTTTTTCATCTTAACTAAAAAAAAACATAACTTATCATAACTCAAGTTTAACTCAACATTGTGGGCCCAACTTAAAAAAAAAGAAAAAAATGAAAAAAGAAAAAAATTAAAGCTTAACTCACCACACAGTATGGAAGTTTAACTCACAAAAAAAAAATCACTTTCATGCAGCGTTAAAGCTTTAACGCAGGTTTACCGCAGGGGGCGTTGTGGATAACGCAACTTTAACGTGGAAATGTTAAGCTTTCACTTGATTCTTGAGTGATAATACCGAGTGCTCAAATAGCTATATGTTAGTGTGGTCTATGGGTATTGCCATATGCTTTATAGAACTGCTATATATTTACTTTTGTAGAATTAAACATAGATTAAACAAAGTTGCTTTGAAGTCCATCATATACACGAATCTACATTGCAAATTTGTACTGTGCAGATGTTTGAGATTGTGTTAGCAAAACAAATTATGCTTTTATAAATGGTGTTTGGAAGCGTAGGTTTTGGCCGTTAGATTGTTGTATTTCCCGTAGGTTATGAAGTTTATTATACTACAATATATAAAGGTTGCATAGATAAATCTTAGCGTACCCTAAACGTACAATTAGGCTTGGACCTAGTCTGTTGTTTAATACTCTTTCGTAATTCAATGGCGAAATAGCGAAAGCTTAAATTTGATAACAGACTTTAAGTATTAAAAAATAAAGCTAAACATAAAAACTAAACTAAAGATAGTTATATTGATTAAAAAACCAAGACTTTAATAATTGCTAGTCAAAACGGATAAACGATGGAAGTGACGATTCTTGTATTTTCTTTCTTTGAGAATTTAACTACAAATCCATGATCGTGACGCGTCAACTAACATTAAGCGGTATGAGAGTTATAAGCAAAGCGATGAGCCGATTGTTGTTTTTGAACCCGCGACTTGTTACGGTGTGTGGCGGAGGCTATGTAAAACCCGAAAATCTAAAACATAGATAAAGACTAAAATACCCTCGAAAATCAAAAATTATAAAATACGTAAAATCGTTTATAATCATTTAACGAAATTAAAACTAATTTACGAATAATTAAAACTTAACGAATATGTTACGTGATTGATTTTGGTACGGCGAAAGATTTAAACGTCTCACGTAAAAGTTTGGGCCTCGCCATTTGTTTGATTTTTTTTTGATCTGATGGGCTCGTTTTCTTTTTGCCAAGCCGAGAGTCCAAGAAGCCATAAGGGGCGTTTGTTTTGTGTGTTCGGTTGGACCAAGCCGAAACCCAACCCCCTACTCAAAGCCCTAACAAAAATGATACCACCTATAAATATAATACATTTACAAGAAATTGAAACCCTAGTTTTGTTGCCTCTCTCTTTCTTTTTCTCCATTCGGCCGAACCCTAGTTTTTGTGGTGTCGAGATTTTGCTTCAACCAAGCTAAGGTATAACAATGTTTATTCGTCTTCTTTCGTTACACCTTACGTTAATGTTTATTGTAACTTGTTTGTTTAGTCGATTGTGTTTTTCTTTTGTGGCCGAGCCATGTGAAACCAAACAAAGACAAACCGTAATGACTTGAACCTCATAATTATTAAAGAACATGTTATGTAATACGTATTATTAAATCGGATCATAGATATATGTTGAGCCATAGAACCGAACCATATGTATATAAGAACCGAACCATGTAAATAATTCGGCTAAGGTATAAACATGATAACTTGAATATGTAAAGTACGTGGGTGAGCTAGAGTTTATGTAAAACCTATTAGCGAAACCCTAAGTGTTAGCGAACCATATAAGAGTTTTGAAAGTGTGTTTAATAAGTAAAGGTCATGTAAACCTAAACCCTAGTTTGAATGTGTGAACCGAATAATGCAAGCCGAACCATAAATGGTTTGTGAACCGTGTCTCATATCGTGCGTTTATAAGTCAAGTGAGTTTGTGGATATGTAAACGTAGTGCGTGGTCGTATCTAGTCTAAACTATTGTGCATGTGTGTATATGTGTAATTAATCCGAGTAATAAGTAACTTGTGTGTCACATGAAATCATAAAAGTGCATGGGAATAAAAGTTGACGTATAACATGTATATAAGTAACGTATGGTTAAGACATGAAGGTGTTGGTTAAGTAGCGAGTCATTAAAAGACGTAACATGTAAAGTAAATGCATATTAATGTGATATTAAAAGAATGAGAAACCCAGAACATAATGAGAGTCGATTAGGGTTTGAAGCTAAGAGTGTTAATTAGTTATTTCATGTGTGAGTTATGACTTTTAAACTATTTTCACATTTAACCCTAAACTTTAATAAATGGCATAATGAACCCTAATCTACGATATTAATTATAAAACACTTAAGTCTCATTTAATCATAAAACCCTAAAGTATGAAGATCATCAATACACTAAGTATAAACACCAAATATTAAAAGATCATTTCGACGATTATGGAATCATAAATAACATGGACGACCGTTAATGTGTATAGGTTACGAGAAGGAGTAATCCTTTGCTTTTCCGTATTACGCTTTTCGATCATTTGCTTTGGAATAACGTCGATATTCGACCTTTTCGATAAGGTTTCCTTTAAACGTTTTCTTCGTTAGCTTTTATATTAGGGTTTCCTAAGCCTTTGCTATGAACCCCATTCATTTTGTTTGAGCCGTTGCTTATCCGAACTCGATTTACGAATTATGAAACATCGATTTTGAACTATATGATATGAAAACTACGATTTTGAAAATATGAATAACCTTCCGATAAAATATGATGCGTATCGGTTATGACATTACGATTTGACCTAAGATAGTTTGACACCCGAGCCAAATATTTCACTAGTCATGGGGTTCCATGTCCGTATCGATGATGCACCTACGATATGACTCTAGGGCGATGAGTGATGTTACGCCGTTCTTGGATGGTGGAGCATATTTTGTATATGTAGGAAGGGCGTATGGATGCATCCTAGATCATTATCATTATCTGTTATATGTTATCGATGATTGATGTTGCGTGCATGCACGCCCTTCATAACTCGTAGGTCTCCCACAAAATGTTGCCTTACAAGAAATGTTGCCTTATGAGAATATGATTATGATCGATATTTGTTTCGGGCTCGTGGTAGTTAACTATAAACCGTATTTGAAAATTCGATTTATACTTTGAAAATGATTATGATTTTGCTATCTTTAGTTCACTATATTTCATATCCGATATCGTTTAGTATTCGCTTTGCTTTCATATCATTCCTTTGGGCTTTTGAAGCTCACCGCATTTTCTTTTCTTCCGCGGCGGTATCTAAGCATTAGGCGGGTTTTGCTTTGGGATGAGTGCATGAGTGGACTTACCTTAGAGATATTTAGCTTTGATCTTATGATGCCATTTAAGACTTATTATTTTATATTTTGTTGGAGTTATTTTCCATTTGGGACCTATGTATTGAAGTCGTTTTGACTTGAATTATTTCCGCATTTATGTTAAGATTTCTTTTGGATATTTATGTTTGCTTTGATATGACACCATTACTTGTGATTCCTTTACCCTTTTCGGTCGGGCGTTACAATTTATGGCATCGAGCCAGTGTTCTGACTTGTAGTCGGGACACGTGACATAAGAATCCTAGGTTTTGAGACCCTTAGAGCTTAGGATTTGACACTGTGAGGATTGGGTAGACTTTAGGTTTCCTTCTGCGAACTTCCATTTCGTATCTCACCTTTGTTCATTTTGCTAATCGTTTGAATATCGTTCGGATGGTTCGAACTCGTTACTAACGGTAGCGCCGATGGAGCGATGATATTCACGGCTTGGATCTTTGCGGTTGCCAATCGCTCAACACTCTTTCCCTCGGTCTTACTACACCCGAGGTGATGACACGGTGATCAACAACATTCGAATCGGTGGTCCTTCGGAAGTGGTGGAGGTAATCAACCCATCGGTATTCATACTTGGCTCGGCGTTTGGTAAGCTCAAGCCTCTTTCTTCAACCTTCTTTTACTCCCACCGAGGCCGAGGACCGGATCACTCATATTGAGAAGTCGTTTGAAATCTTGGGTTGTGGAGATGAATTTAAGACCCGTTTGGTGCATTCAAATTAGAGGTGATGCTTTAAATTGGTGGAAGGCATTGAAGCAGTGAGAGGAGGAGATGCTTTTGTTGTTACTTGTACTTGGGTGAGTTTGGACTATCTTCTATAACCGTTACTTCCACGATCTTTGAGCAACAAAGGTATGAGAGGATTATCAAGGAATCTACCATTTGATCATGAGAACTCCAATGAGTACATGAGTAGATTTATAAAATTTGGTAAGTTTTGTGGGAGCGAATCTTTGGAGATGGTAGGCGCCAAGCTAAGCACTTCAAGTGGGGATTGAAGAAGTGGGTGTTGGACCGATCGCTTAACACCGAGTATGAGGATGTGTCGGCTGCAATGACGCACTCGTAACATTGAGATCTTTCATGAGGTTCGGGTTTCAACAAGCGTAATCGCGATGGTGATCGGATTCAAGGTAGGACTCAAAGTAATTATTATAAGGAAATTCGGCGGGAGTTATGATTCGAGGTCAAGTGGATAGGAGTTATGATCGTGAGGTCGATCAGAAGGAATGTGGACTCTAGGCGCCACGAGGCGGAGTCGAGGATAGCGTAGCTGCTTGGTAAGAATGGAAATGATCGTCGGAATCAAGGTAACAATAACCGTTACAACAAGGATCAATCGGCTCGAGGATCAAATCGGGTCGTGCTTGAGGATCTTCAGTCGACAAGGACGGTGAAGTTTGCCTCCCCACCTATCTGTACTACTTGTGGAAAGGCTCATCCGGACCGTGTT
This sequence comes from Chrysanthemum lavandulifolium, assembly GCA_022545495.1. Taxonomy (NCBI): domain Eukaryota; kingdom Viridiplantae; phylum Streptophyta; class Magnoliopsida; order Asterales; family Asteraceae; genus Chrysanthemum; species Chrysanthemum lavandulifolium. Next base: position 206,814,922 of record CM040244.1, read on the forward strand.
TTAAGGCCACGGTGGATGTTTCTCTTGTGGTTCCACTACTCACAAGATCAAGGATTGCCCTAAGAGGAACCCGACGATTCTGGAAACTACATCAAGCCGCCACCTACTCTTGGACGTGTTTATGCTACTACTCGGAATCGGTGAGCGCACTTCGTGTACCATTACGGGCACTCTTTTCATTGATGATTTTTGCCTTCGCTTTATTTGAAACCGGTGCCACACTCCATTATATCATCACATTTGCTAAGAAATTTAATATGAAGCCCAAACCGCTAAAATCACTTATCGATATCTCGCCTATGAAAACCACATGATCATTGATCATAAATCGTTAAGTGTCCTCTTTGTTTTGATGATCGTATTAAGCTCTGCAAATCTGTATCCTATCGATATGGTCGACTTTGATATCATTCTAGGCATGGATTGGTTGGCTTATCATAGAGCTTCCATCATTGCTATGCTAGAACCGTGATCTTTGGAGACATAAAACATCTGAATTTGTTTATTATGGTTCTCAACCTCTCAAATCTATTAAGTTTATTTACGCTATGAAGGCACGGACCATGATTGCTCATGGGTGCCAAGGTTTCGGCATCTGTTAAGGACACATCTTTGGAGAGTCGACATTGAAAACCTTTCATTGTTTGTGAATTCACCGACGTTTTTCCCGATGAACTTCGGGTCTTCCCCGCCTAGAAGTTGAGTTTAGCATTGAGTTAATTCACGGTCTTGAACCGATTTTGAAAGCTCCGTGTCGTATGGCACCGTAGAATCGAAGGAGTTGAAGGAACAGTGCAAGAGATGATAGATAATGGATTCATTCGACCCAGTGTTTCTCCATGGGGCGCACCGTCTTGTTTGTGAAGAAGAAGGATGGAAGCATGCGTCTATGTATCAACTACCGTGAACTCAACCAGTATTACTATTCGTAACCGTTATCCTCTTCCGCGTATCGATGATTTGTTTGATCAACCGCAAGGAGCTAAGTTCTTTTCTAAGATTGATCGAGATCGGTTATCATCGACCACGTGTGAGGGAGCAAGATGTTCCTAAGACCGCGTTTCGTGCGGATATGGTCATTATGAATTTCTCGTTATGCCTTTTGGTTTGACAAATGCGCTGCGGTATTTATGGACCTAATGAATCGTGTTTTCCATGAGTTCCTCGACAAGTTTGTTATTGTTTTCATCGACGACATTTTAGTTTACTCCAAGTCGAAGAAGCATGAACAACATCTCCGGATAGTTTTGGAGATTTTGAGAAAGAAGAAGTTGTACGCCAAATTTTGAAGTGTGAATTTTGGTTAAGACAAGTCGCGTTCCTTAGTCATATTGTATCTGGCGATGGTATCAACATGGATCCGTCTAAGGTAGAGGCTATCACTAAGTGGCCAAGACCTACGACGGTGGTGAAGTTAGGAGTTTTCTAGGACTTCTTTGGTTACTACCGACGCTTTTGTAGAAGGTTTCTCTCGATTAGCTTTGCCTAACCCAACCGATGAGAAAAGGTGAAAAGTTCGTATGGACGGATGAGCGAGAAAAGAGTTTTGAGGAGTTGAAACGAAGATTGGTGTCCGCTCCTATTTTGACTCTTCCATCGGTTCGGAGGATTTCAAATTTATAGTGATGCATCTAAGAAAGGATTAGGTTGTGTTTTGATGCAACATGGAAAAGTAATCTTATGCTTCAAGACAACTGAAACCGTATGAGGAGAATTACCCAACTCATGACTTTGAGTTAGCTGCTTTGGTGTTCGCGTTGAAGATCTGGAGACATTACTTGTATGGAGGCGTGTGACATTTTCACCGATCATAAGAGTCTCAAGTATATTCTCACTCGGAAGGAACTTAACATGAGACAAAGAAGATGGTTAGAACTTCTTAGGATTATGACACCAACATTCGGTACCATCCGTAAGGCTAATGTAGTTCTTGGCGACTTAGCCGAAGTCGAACATTCTTGCAAGTATTGAGATTGAATCTAGGATTCTTCGTGACTTAGAGAGTTTGGATGTTGAGTTGTGTGTACGAGGTTTTGATGGATCTTGGGCTAGTATGAAGGTGGAGTCGAACCTTATCTGCAAATTAAGGAAGCTCGGAAAGATGACGGCGAGTGGGTGGGCCGGGCGCAAAATGTTGAAGAAGGTAAGCATACGGAGTTTAAGGTTGATAATGACGGTATTGTATGGTATGAAGATAGGCTTTGTGTTCCCAATGATCGGTACTCCGTGAGAAAGTTATGGTGAAGCTCATAGTTCTCCTTTCACTATACATCTGGTTCTACCAAGATGTATAGGGATTTAACGATATACGGTGGAATGGCATGAAGCAAGATGTAGCGACGTTTGTGTCGAAGTGTATGATTTGTCGGCGAGTTAAGATTGAACATCAAAGGGCTAGTGGATGTTGCAACCATTGGATATTCCGACATGGAAGTGGGATAAGATATCTATGGATTTTGTGACCGACTACCTCTTACTCGGAAGAAACATGATGCGATTTGGGTAGTTGTTGATCGACTAACCAAATTTGCTCATTCTTACCAATTAGAAAGGATTATGGTATTGGTAGATTGGCGGAGATTTTTGACAAAGAGATAGTTAGACTTCATGGTACTCGGCATCTATTGTGTCCGATAGGGATCCGCGTTTACTTCTCGTTTACGGAAAGGTTTGCAAAAGCTTGGGGTACTCGACTTAATTTTAGTACGACATTTCATCCTCAAACGGATGGTCGGTCGGAGAAGACTATTCGGACCTTAGAGGACATGCTAAGGGCTTGTGCTTTAGAATGGACCGGTGGGATGAATATTTGTGTCTAGTAGAGTTTGCATACAACAACAGTTGGCATGCTAGCATTAAGGCAACACCGTTTGAACTTCTTTATGGAAGGAAATGTAGAGCACCTACTTGTTGGGATGAAGTAGGTGAGCAGCAATTGAAGGTCCGGAAATGATTGAGATCACTAATGAGAAAGTAGCATTTTAGAGAAAAGTTGAAGGAGGCTAGGTCTCGTCGGAAAAGTTATGCCGATAAGCATCGTCGTGATTTAGAATTTCGGGTTGGAGATCGTGTATTTCTGAAAGTCTCGCCGTTTAGAGGTGTGAAACGTTTTGGAATCAAGGGCAAGCTCAGTCCTCGATTCATCGGTCCGTTTGAAATTTTGGAGCGTATAGGAGAAGTTTCGTATCGATTAGCACTTCCGCCTCAGTTATCGCATGTTCATGATGTTTTCCATGTATCTCTTCTAAGGGGATACAACTATCATCCGTTACACGTTGCTTCTTATCCGTTCGATCAAATTCGATCCGATATGTCTTTATCTGAAGAACCGGAAGCTATTTTAGAAAGACAAGATAGAGTCAAGAGAAATAAAGTCATTCCGTTCGTTAAGATTCTTTGGAAAAAATCACCCGGAGCGTGAGGCTACTGATTCGCGCAAAACCGTCAAGTTCTCTCACGCAAGCGTAAGAAAACCTAAAACGACAAGCGCGAAATCAATGAAGATCCGGGGAGTATAGTGTTTCCCGGTCGTTATGTCCCAACGAGCTATGCAATGGAAAATCAAGCGTATAGTGATCGGAGATTTGGACGGAAAAGGAGATTGATGATTATTATAACTACGTGAAAAAGCCAATGATAAAAACGGCTTAAATACAAATTAAAGAAGATTAAAAAGATAAAATCTATTAAATAAACGCTATCACTATATTTAAAATGATGTTTTTGTTGATTTTATAAAACAAAATAACTTAAATAAACTATTTTAACTAAAACGTAAACTTAAAATATCTAAAAACGTGTCCTAAAATGAAATGTACGTTATGTACGAAAAGTACGCTGGAGCGCAAGATAAACCGTAAAATTTATGAAATAAAAGTCCTACAAGTGTAAAAACAATTTTTTTACGTACTATATGATAAAATAAAATTTTAGGAAAAAGCGGAATATTTTTTTGAGTTTTATATTATTTATTACGAATTAAAAACAATTTTAATCTAATTAATTAATTAAAAATACTAAACTATTTAAGAAAAATCTGAAAAATTCACATAAAGTACCTTAAAAAGTGCTGATCCTAAGAAAAATAGAAAACTTGGTGGTTGCTTTGCGAAATAAGCTCCAAATAAGCTAAAGAGAGCTTATAGCCAAAACTGCCCAACAAGTACATAAAGGATTAGTTTGTGTCGACTTTGTGAGACAAGTCCCAAGGGCGCAGGTGGTAAGGTGTTGTGTGTTAAGGTTCTGAGTGTGGAGACCCAGGTTCGAATCCTGGCTCCCACTTTTTTGCAACCTTTTTTTTTTTTGGTTTTCTCTTTGGAACTTGAAGATGTAATCAAAATAAGACACTTTTGTGAAAAACTTACTTATGAAAACTTGGAAATAAGTTTGTATAAGCGACTTGTTAACTCTTGAGTGGATGATCCAAGACAAAGAGAACAAACAACCTTTATTTTTAACTAACTAGAAGCTAATGAATACGCAAATCTAAGGAAACAAACTACCATGTACATGTTATAATCAAAATAAGCTAAAGTTAACTAACACCTAATCTAAATTGCCTAGAATGCTCCTAAGGTTCCTAATAAAAAGCTGAAATAAGCAAGAAAATGGGCGAGTGCGACTGCTAAAGCAGCAGTAAACCAGGCCAAAGGGGGCTATACGAGCTTTAGATTTGCGCACCATCCTAATTAGCTCTTGGCTAGAATCCTAAACAACCTATCTAGGGATAACATAGAACCTAGAAACCAAATTACACCTAATCTAGAGCTTGTATGAGCTTATTGAAGGGCCTGCAAAAGCTGCTGAAGTGGGACTGCTGTTTTGACAGCACACACCCAAACACACCTTAATGCAATCAGTTAAGTTCACAAGATTCCAAAATAAGTAGTCCAAGCATTGAATAAGCATAAAGTAATCACAAAAATCTAACACATTAATGAGATAAGCTATAAAATGACTTAAGTAGGCTGCTAAGGTACTTGTTTGGGACAGTAAAACGGCCAAGTGGGGGCTGATTTGGCTTAAAAATAAGCTACTAACTCTAATCCTAATCCTAAAAGGGGACCTAAACATGCAACTAGGGATAGTGGGGTATCCTAAAATCTACTTGGGAGCTATAAATAAGCCTAAAGCAACTGAAATATAAGCCATGAAAAGCATGCAATGGGATCGACAGAAGCTGTATATGAAAAAAAAAAAAGACCATGTGCAGGTTTTTAAATGCAATTTTAAGCTAAATTAACTGATCCTAAGTGCATAATAACTATCAATATATTTAAATGGGTATGTGAGGACTTAAGAAAAGCAGTTTTGAAAATATTTAGACCACTAAAAAGCTCGTTAAAAAGCCTTGGAGCAAAGAAATGTGGTTTGTTCTTATTAAGCGAAAAATGTTGAGACAAAAAATTTTATAAAGCAAACTTGACAAAACTTAGTTAAACCAATTTTACTTCACTTGGGACAACTTTAAAATCTTAAAACCACTTTGACTTGCAAAGTCAAAGTGGGTAAATCTTGTTTTAACCAAGCTAATAGCCAAAACCAAACACCCACGTAGAGTCCAAATTGCAATCTAGACTACAAATACTTGATGAACTTTAACCCAAACTGAATTTGTCTTGCTAAACAATCATGAAACTCAATGAGAAAACAATTTAAGAACAGAATTTAACAAGAAATTGAGTTGACAAAGAGGTATGACTAATGTTGACTTTTCTTGACTTTTGTGAAAAATCTGAAATTGAGACATGATAAGGTAAAGACAAGCTCAGAATAAGCTATTATGAGCTTATGTGAGCTTATATGAGCTTATGTGAGCTTGTGTGAGCTTGTGGGATCAAATAAATGGACACTAACAACTAAATTAGAACAATGCCAAGAATGATTTACTGAAACTGAAATTTTTGCATTAAGTAAATGAAGAGTACAATGTTTAAAAGCGAGATTACACTATTTTATTTAAACTAAGACAATAATCTAAAAAACGACATAAGTAAAATTTTATAAAACTAACTACTCTTCTCTTCTCCTCTTTCTTCTTTTTATACTCCAATCACATCCCCACTTTTTCGAGCTTTTCCCACTCTATTTGAGGCCCTTGGATCATTTGAAGCAATCTTGGCCATTTATCATTTTTTGGCGGAAAACTGCTTTTAACATTGGGAGTTGAGTGGGATTGGTAGAAGGCATTAAATGCACTCCTTGGCTTGTTGTGTTTGGAGGGATAGGAGGGTAGGGTTGGTGATGATGGAGTGTTATCGGAGGAGTAGCGAGGGGCGATGATGGTGAATGTGGGTAACCCGTGACTTGGGAGGAAATGGGCGATCAACGGTGGTTTGGTAGCTTATTAAAGGAAGGGTTCATTTGCATTTGACAGGGGTCCAAAAGGTTGTGACAAGTCCAAAATGAATAAAGGTTAATAATAATCAAAGGACTAAGTATGCAATTACGAAAATTAGGGCCTAATCGCCAATCTTGCAAAGTTGTTCCAAGGACCATAAATGACAAGTTTCAAAAGTTCGGGACCAAATCATCATTCTCCAATTTTCCAGGGCCAATTTCGCAATTTTTAAACTTGAGGACCATTTTGCAATTTTCTCAAACTTTTAATATTTTTCACCAAAGGACTAAATTTGACAACTTATGATTTTAAAAGGACCTTTGGTGACTTTACTTTTGAAATTATGTGCTCGGGGATTGCTTTTGACAACTTTTGAAACTTGGGGATCGAACGCAATTTTGCAAATTTGATCGTTTTCATCGATTTTGATATTTTGCATTTAAAACACATAAAACAACGATTTGTGATATTTTGATCATTTTGATGTGTTTACGAGTGTTTCGAGATGATTTTGCAGTTTATAATGTACAAAATGATGAGTATTTACACACTCATCGCCTACTGGGAAACCAAGAGTCGATGCGAGCTAGTTATCCTCATTTCTTTGAATAGTTTGGTATGTTCTCATTTCGTTTCGTTTCGTTTCATTCAATTTTGAGGACGAAAATTCTTCTTTTAGGGAAATCTCTAAAACATAGATAAAGACTAAAATACCCTCGAAAATCAAAAATTATAAAATCGTAAAATCGTTTATAATCATTTAACGAAATTAAAACTAATTTACGAATAATTAAAACTTAACGAATATGTTACGTGATTGATTTTGGTGCGACGAAGATTTAAACGTCTCGCGTAAAGTTTGGGCCTCGCCATTTGTTTGATTTTTTTTGATCCGATGGGCTCGTTTTCTTTTTGCCAAGCCGAGAGTCCAAGAAGCCCATAAGGGCGTTTGTTTTGTGTGTTCGGTTGGACCAAGCGAAACCCAACCCCTCCTCAAAGCCCTAAAACAAAATGATACCACCTATAAATATAATACATTTACAAGAAATTCAAACCCTAGTTTTGTTGCCTCTCTCTTTCTTTTCTCCATTCGGCGAACCCTAGTTTTTGTGGTGTCGAGATTTTGCTTCAACCAAGCTAAGGTATAACAATGTTTATTCGTCTTATTTCGTTACACCTTACGTTAATGTTTATTGTAACTTGTTTGTTTAGTCGATTGTGTTTTTCTTTTGTGGCGAGCCATGTGAAACCAAACAAAGACAAACCGTAATGACTTGAACCTCATAATTATTAAAGAACATGTTATGTGTCGTATTATTAAATCGGATCATAGATATATGTTGAGCCATAGAACCGAACCATATGTATATAAGAACCGAACCATGTAAATAATTCGGCTAAGGTATAAACATGATAACTTGAATATGTAAAGTACGTGGGTGAGCTAGAGTTTGCGTAAAACCTATTAGCGAAACCCTAAGTGTTAGCCGAACCATATAAGAGTTTTGAAAGTGTGTTTAATAAGTAAAGGTCATGTAAACCTAAACCCTAGTTTGAATGTGTGAACCGAATAATGCAAGCCGAACCATAAATGGTTTGTGAACCGTGTCTCATATCGTGCGTTTATAAGTCAAGTGAGTTTGTGGATATGTAAGCGTAGTGCGTGGTCGTATCTAGTCTAAACTATTGTGCATGTGTGTGTAGATGTGTAATTAATCCGAGTAATAAGTAACTTGTGTGTCACATGAAATCATAAAAGTGCATGGGAATAAAAGTTGACGTATAACATGTATATAAGTAACGTATGGTTAAGACATGAAGGTGTTGGTTAAGTAGCGAGTCATTAAAAGACGTAACATGTAAAGTAAATGCATATTAATGTGATATTAAAAGAATGAGAAAACCCTAGAACATAATGAGAGTCGATTAGGGTTTGAAGCTAAGAGTGTTAATTCGTTATTTCATGTGTGAGTTATGACTTTTAAACTATTTTCACATTTAACCCTAAACTTTAATAAATGACATAATGAACCCTAATATACAATATTAATTATAAAACACTTAAGTCTCATTTAATCATAAAACCCTAAAGTATGAAGATCACTGAATACACTAAGTATAAACACCAAATATTAAAAGATCATTTCGACGATTATGGAATCATAAATAACATGGACGACCGTTAATGTGTATAGGTTCTGAGAAGAAGGAGTAATCCTTTGCTTTTCCGTATTTCTGCTTTTCGATCATTTGCTTTGGAATAAGGTACAAATATTCTGACCTTTTCGGTAAAGGTTTCGTTTAAACGTTTTCTTCGTTAGCTTTTATATTAGGGTTTCCTAAGCCTTTGCTATGAACCCCATTATGTTTTGTTTGAGTTGTTGCTTATCGAACTCGATTTACGAATTATGAAACATCGATTTTGAACTATATGATATGAAAACTCGATTTTGAAAATATGAATAACCTTCCGATAAAATATGATGCGTATCGGTTATGACATTACGATTTGACCTAAGATAGTTTGACACCCGAGCCAAATATTTCACTAGTCATGGGGTTCCATGTCCGTATCGATGATGCACCTCGATATGACTCTAGGGCGATGAGTGATGTTACGCCACGTTCTGGATGGTGGAGCATATTTTGTATATGTAGGAAGGGCGTATGGATGCATCCTATATCATTATCATTATCATTATATGTTATCGATGATTGATCTTTGCGTGCATGCGTCCTTCATAACTCTGGTAGGTCTCCCTACAAAATGTTGCCTTCACGAAATGTTGCCTTATGAGAATATGATTATGATCGATATTTGTTTACGGGCTCGTGGTAGTTAACTATAAACTTTATTTGAAAATTCGATTTATACTTTGAAAATGATTATGATTTTGCTATCTTTCGTTCACTATATTTCATATCCGATATCGTTTAGTATTCGCTTTGCTTTCATATCATTCCTTTGGGCTTTTGAAGCTCGGCCGCATTTTCTTTTCTTCCGCGGCGGTATCTAAGCATTGGGCGGGTTTTGCTTTGGGATGAGTGCATGAGTGGACTTACCTTAGAGATATTTAGCTTTGATCTTATGATGCCATTTAAGACTTATTATTTGGATATTTTGTTGGAGTTATTTTTCATTGGGACCTATGTATTGAAGTCGTTTTGACTTGAATTATTTCGCATTTATGTTAAGATTTCTTTTGGATATTTATGTTTGCTTTGATATGACACCATTACTTGTGATTCCTTTACCCTTGTCGGGTCGGGCGTTACAATTTATGGCATCGAGCCAGTTACGACTTGTAGTCGGGACACGTGAGATAAGAATGCTAGGTTTGAGACCATAGAGCTTAGGCTTTGACACGTGAGGATTGGGTAGACTTTAGGTTTCCTTCTGCGAACTTCCATTTCGTATCTCACCTTTGTTCATTTTGCTAATCGTTTGAATATCGTTCAGATGGTTCGAACTCGTACTAGCGGTAGCGCTGATGGAGACGATGATATTCCTGGCTTGGATGCTGCGGTTGCCAATGCGCTCAACACTCTTTTCCCTGGTCTTACTACACCTGAGGTGATGACACGGTGATCAACAACATTCGAATCGATCGGTCCTTGGGAAGTGGTGGAGGTAATCAACCCATCGGTATTCATACTTGGCTCGGCGTTTGATAGCTCAAGCCTCTTTCTTTCAACCTTCTTTGCTACTCCCAGAGGCCGAGGACCGGATCACTCATATTGAGAAGTTGTTTGAAATCTTGGGTTGTGGAGATGAATTTAAGACCCGTTTGGTGCATTCAAATTGGAGGTGATGCTTTAAATTGGTGGAAGGCATTGAAACAGCAAGAGGAGGAGATGCTTTTCTTTTTACTTGTACTTGGGTGAGTTTGGACTATCTTCTATAACCGTTACTTCACGATCTTTGAGCAACAAAGGTATGAGAGGATTATCAAGGAATCTACCGGTTTGATCATGAGAACTCCAATGAGTACATGAGTAGATTTATGAGGTTTGGTAAGTTTTGTGGGAGCGAATCTTTGGAGATGGTAGGCGCCAAGCTAAGCACTTCAAGTGGGGATTGAAGAAGTGGGTGTTGGACCGATTGCTTGCTAACACCGAGTATGAGGATGTGTCGGCTGCAATGACGCAGACTCGTAACATTGAGATCTTTCATGAGGTTCGGGTTCCAACAAGCGTGTCGCGATGGTGATCGGATTCAAGGTAGGACTCAAAGTAATGATTATAAGGAAATTCGGCGGGAGTTATGATTCGAGGGTAAAGTGGATAGGAGTTATGATCGTGAGGTCGATCGGGGAAGGAATGTGGACTCTAGGCGCCACGAGGCGAGTCGTCGATAGCGAGCTGCTTGGTAAGAATGGAAATGATCGTCGAATCAAGGTAACAATAACCAACGTTACAACAAGGATCGATCGGCTCGAGGATCAAATCGGTCGTGCTTGAGGATCTTACAGTCGACAAAGGACGGTGAAGTTTTGCCTCCCCACCTATCTGTACTACTTGTGGAAAGGCTCATCCGGGACCGTGTTTTAAGGCCATTGGTGGATGTTTCTCTTGTGGTTCCACTACTCACAAGATCAAGGATTGCCCTAAGAGGAACCCGGCGATTCACGGAAACTACATCAAGCCGCCACCTACTCTTGGGCGTGTTTATGCTACTACTCGGAATCGGTGGAGCGCACTTGTACCATTACGGGCACTCTTTTCATTGATGATTTTTACGTCTTCGCTTTATTTGACACGGTGCCACACTCTCCATTATATCTCACATTTGCTAAGAAACTTAATATGAAGCCCAAACCGCTAACGAATCACTTATCGATATCTACGCCTATGAAAAACCACATGATCATTGATCATAAATACGTTAAGTGTCCTCTTCGTTTTGACGATCGTATTCACTCTGCAAATCTGTATCCTATCGATATGGTCGACTTTGATATCATTCTAGGCATGGATTGGTTGGCTTATCATAGAGCTTCCATCGACTGCTATGCTAGAACTGTGATCTTTGGAGACATAAAACATCCTGAATTTGTTTATTATGGTTCTCAACCTCTCAAATCTGTTAAGTTTATTTCTGCTATGAAGGCACGGACCATGATTGCTCATGGGTGCCAAGGTTTTCTGGCATCTGTTAAGGACACATCTTTGGAGAGTCCTGACATTGAAAACCTTTCTGTTGTTTGTGAATTCACCGACGTTTTCCCGATGAACTTCACGGTCTTCCCCGCTAGAAGTTGAGTTTAGCATTGAGTTAATTCACGGTCTTGAACCGATTTGAAAGCTCCGTATCGTATGGCACTGTAGAACGAAGGAGTTGAAGGAACAAGCGCAGAGATGATAGATAATGGATTCATTCGACCCGGTGTTTCTCCATGGGGTGCACTGTCTTGTTTGTGAAGAAGAAGGATGGAAGTATGCGTCTATGTATCAACTACCATGAACTCAACCGTATTACTATTAAGTAACCGTTATCCTCTTCCGCGTATCGATGATTTGTTTGATCAACGCAAGGAGCTAAGTTCTTTTCTAAGATTGATCGAGATCGGTTATCATCGACTACGTGTGAGGGAGCAAGATGTTCCTAAGACCGCGTTTCGTACGGATATGGTCATTATGAATTTCTCGTTATGCCTTTTGGTTTGACAAATGCGCTGCGGTATTTATGGACCTAATGAATCGTGTTTTCCATGAGTTCCTCGACAAGTTTGTTATTGTTTTCATCGGCGACATTTTAGTTTACTCCAAGTCGAAGAAGAGCATGAACAACATCTCCGGATAGTTTTGGAGATTTTGAGGAAGAAGAAGTTGTCGCCAAATTTTGAAGTGTGAATTTTGGTTAAGACAAGTCGCGTTCCTTGGTCATATTGTATCTGTGATGGTATCACCATGGATCCGTCTAAGGTAGAGGCTATCACTAAGTGGCCAAGACCTACGACAGTGACTGAAGTTAGGAGTTTTCTAGGACTTGCTGGTTACTACCGACGTTTTGTAGAAGGTTTCTCTCGATTAGATTTGCCCCTAACCCAACTGATGAGAAAAGGTGAAAAGTTCGTATGGACGGATGAACGAGAAAAGAGTTTTGAGGAGTTGAAATGGAGATTGGTGTCCGCTCCTATTTTGACTCTTCCATCTGGTTCTGGAGGATTTCAAATTTATAGTGATGCATCTAAGAAAGGATTAGGCTGTGTTTTGATGCAACATGGAAAAGTAATAGCTTATGCTTCAAGACAAGCTGAAACCGTATGAGGAGAATTACCCAACTCATGACTTTGAGTTAGGCTGCGTGGTGTTCGCGTTGAAGATCGGAGACATTACTTGTATGGAGGCGTGTGACATTTTCACCGATCATAAGAGTCTCAGTATATTTTCACTCGAAGGAACTTAACATGAGACAAAGAAGATGGTTAGAACTTCTTAAGGATTATGACACCAACATTCATTACCATCCGGTAAGGCTAATGTAGTTCTTGGCGACTTAGCGGAAGTCGAGCATTCTTGCAAGTATTGAGATTGAATCTAGGATTCTTCGTGACTTAGAGTTTGGATGTTGAGTTGTGTGTCGAGGTTTTGATGGATCTTGGGCTAGTATGAAGGTGGAGTCGAACCTTATCTTGCAAATTAAGGAAGCTCGGAAAGATGACGGTGTTTGTGGGCCGTGGCGCAAAATGTTGAAGAAGGTAAGCGAGACGGAGTTTAAGGTTGATAATGACGGTATTGTATGGTATGAAGATAGGCTTTGTGTTCCCAATGATCGGTACTCCGTGAGAAAGTTATGGTGAAGCTCATAGTTCTCCTTTCACTATACATCTGGTTCTACCAAGATGTATAGGGATTTAAACATATACGGTGGAATGGCATGAAGCAAGATGTGGCGGCGTTTGTGTCGAAGTGTATGATTTGTCGTGAGTTAAGATTGAACATCAAAGGGCTAGTGGTTGTTGCAACCATTGGATATTCGACATGGAAGTGGGATAAGATATCTATGGATTTTGTGGTGGACTACCTCTTACTCGGAAGAAGCATGATGCGATTTGGGTAGTTGTTGATCGACTAACCAAATCGCTCATTCTTACCAATTAGAAAGGATTATGGTATTGGTAGATTGGCGGAGATTTTTCACAAGAGATAGTTAGACTTCATGGTACTCCGGCATCTATTGTGTCCGATAGGGATCCGCGTTTTACTTCTCGTTTACGGAAAGGTTTGCAAAAATCTTGGGGTACTCGACTTAATTTTAGTACGACATTTCATCCTCAAACAAATGGTCGATCGAGAGGACTATTCGGACCTTAGAGGACATGCTAAGGGCTTGTGCTTTAGAATGGTGGCGGTGGGATGAATATTTGTGTCTAGTAGAGTTTGCATACAACAACAGTTGGCATGCTAGCATTAAGGCGACACCGTTTGAACTTCTTTATGGAAGGAAATGTAGAGCACCTACTTGTTGGGATGAAGTAGGTGAGCAGCTTAATTGAAGGTCCGGAAATGATTGAGATCACTAATGAGAAAGTAGTTGTTGCTAGAGAAAAGTTGAAGGAGGCTAGGTCTCATCGAGAAAAGTTATGCCGATAAGCATCGTCGTGATTTAGAATTTCGGGTTGGAGATCGTGTATTTACGAAAGTCTCGCCGTTTAGAGGTGTGAAACGTTTTGGAATCAAGGCAAGCTCGGTCCTCGATTCATCGGTCCGTTTGAAATTTTGGGCGTATAGGAGAAGTTTCGTGTCGATTAGCACTTCCGCCTCGGTTATCGCATGTTCATGATGTTTTCCATGTATCTCTTCTAAGGGGATACAACTATCATCCGTTACACGTTGCTTCTTATCCGTTCGATCAAATTCGATCCGATATGTCTTTATCTGAAGAACCGGAAGCTATTTTAGAAAGACAAGATAGAGTCAAGAGAAATAAAGTCATTCCGTTCGTTAAGATTCTTTGGAAAAATCACCTGGAGCGTGAGGATACTTGGGAAACCGAAGAGTCGATGCGAGCTAGTTATCCTCATTTCTTTGAATAGTTTGGTATGTTCTCATTTCGTTTTCGTTTCGTTTCATTCAATTTTTGAGGACGAAAATTCTTCTTTTAGAGGGGAAGAATTGTAAAACCTGAAAATCTAAAACATAGATAAAGACTAAAATACCCTCGAAAATCAAAAATTATAAAATACTAAAATACGTTTATAATCATTTAACGAAATTAAAACTAATTTACGAATAATTAAAACTTAACGAATATGTTACGTGATTGATTTTGGTACGACGAAAGATTTAAACGTCTCGCGTAAAAGTTTGGGCCTCGTCATTTGTTTGATTTTTTTTTTATCCGATGGGCTCGTTTTCTTTTGCCAAGCCGAGAGTCCAAGAAGCCCATAAGGCGTTTGTTTTGTGTGTTCGGTTGGACCAAGCGAAACCCAACCCCTACTCAAAGCCCTAAAACAAAATGATACCACCTATAAATATAATACATTTACAAGAAATTGAAACCCTAGTTTTGTTGCCTCTCTCTTTCTTTTCTCCATTCGGCCGAACCCTAGTTTTTGTGGTGTCGAGATTTTGCTTCAACCAAGCTAAGGTATAACAATGTTTATTCGTCTTCTTCGTTACACCTTACGTTAATGTTTATTGTAACTTGTTTGTTTAGTCGATTGTGTTTTTCTTTTGTGGCCGAGCCGTGTGAAACCAAACAAAGACAAACCGTAATGACTTGAACCTCATAATTATTAAAGAACATGTTATGTAATACGTATTATTAAATCGGATCATAGATATATGTTGAGCCATAGAACCGAACCATATGTATATAAGAACCGAACCATGTAAATAATTCGGCTAAGGTATAAACATGATAACTTGAATATGTAAAGTACGTAGGTGAGCTAGAGTTTGCGTAAAACCTATTAGCCGAAACCCTAAGTGTTAGCCGAACCATATAAGAGTTTTGAAAGTGTGTTTAATAAGTAAAGGTCATGTAAACCTAAACCCTAGTTTGAATGTGTGAACCGAATAATGCAAGCCGAACCATAAATGGTTTGTGAACCGTGTCTCATATCGTGCGTTTATAAGTCAAGTGAGTTTGTGGATATGTAAGCGTAGTGCGTGGTCGTATCTAGTCTAAACTATTGTGCATGTGTGTGTATGTGTAATTAATCCGAGTAATAAGTAACTTGTGTGTCACATGAAATCATAAAAGTGCATGGGAATAAAAGTTGACGTATAACATGTATATAAGTAACGTATGGTTAAGACATGAAGGTGTTGGTTAAGTAGCGAGTCATTAAAAGGCGTAACATGTAAAGTAAATGCATATTAATGTGATATTAAAAGAATGAGAAAACCCTAGAACATAATGAGAGTCGATTAGGGTTTGAAGCTAAGAGTGTTAATTCGTTATTTCATGTGTGAGTTATGACTTTTAAACTATTTTCACATTTAACCCTAAACTTTAATAAATGGCATAATGAACCCTAATCTACGATATTAATTATAAAACACTTAAGTCTCATTTAATCATAAAACCCTAAAGTATGAAGATCACTGAATACACTAAGTATAAACACCAAATATTAAAAGATCATTTCGACGATTATGGAATCATAAATAACATGGACGACCGTTAATGTGTATAGGTTCTGAGAAGAAGGAGTAATCCTTTGCTTTTCCGTATTTCTGCTTTTCGATCATTTGCTTTGGAATAAGGTACGAGATATTCGACCTTTTCGGTAAAGTTTCCTTTAAACGTTTTCTTTCGTTAGCTTTTATATTAGGGTTTCCTAAGCCTTTGCTATGAACCCCATTCTGTTTTGTTTGAGTTGTTGCTTATCCGAACTCGATTTACGAATTATGAAACATCGACTTTGAACTATATGATATGAAAACTCGATTTTGAAAATATGAATAACCTTCCGATAAAATATGATGCGTATCGGTTATGACATTACGATTTGACCTAAGATAGTTTGACACCCGAGCCAAATATTTCACTAGTCATGGGGTTCCATGTCCGTATCGATGATGCACCTCGATATGACTCTAGGGCGATGAGAGTGATGTTACGCCACGTTCTGGATGGTGGAGCATATTTTGTATATGTAGGAAGGGCGTATGGATGCATCCTAGATCATTATCATTATCATTATATGTTATCGATGATTGATCTTTGCGTGCATGCACGTCCTTCATAACTCGGTAGGTCTCCCTACAAAATGTTGCCTTACGAAATGTTGCCTTATGAGAATATGATTATGATCGATATTTGTTTACGGGCTCGTGGTAGTTAACTATAAACTTTATTTGAAAATTCGATTTATACTTTGAAAATGATTATGATTTTGCTATCTTTCGTTCACTATATTTCATATCCGATATCGTTTAGTATTCGCTTTGCTTTCATGTCATTCACCGGGCTTTTGAAGCTCGGCCGCATTTTCTTTTCTTCCGCGGTATCTAAGCATTGGGCTGGGTTTTGCTTTGGGATGAGTGCATGAGTGGACTTACCTTAGAGATATTTAGCTTTGATCTTATGATGCCATTTAAGACTTATTATTTCCGATATATTTTGTTGGAGTTATTTTATTTCCGCATTTATGGACCTATGTATTGAATTGTCGTTTTGACTTGAATTTCGAATGCTTTTCTTTGTAATTTTAATACGCAATGGCGTTTTAACTCCTTACGTTAAGTTATGGTTCTTTTGATTAGATATTTTGACGGGTAACGATTGGTTGCTCAAGGCCGACTAGATCAAGTGATCGACCTGCTAAGATACCATGTTAGATTATAGAATTCATCGTAAGCTGTCAAGTTTATTATGCCACAATGTATAGGGGTTACATAAACAAATTCTAACATACCTCAAACCCACAACCGGGCTTAGGCCTAATCTATAAAACAGTGTTCTTTCTAGTAAACCGCAAAGATGGTTAGGGATAGTCTTAATAGACAATAGCTCAACAGCTTCACAAAGATTAAGTTGACACCTCACAAACTTCGGATAATAAAATGTGCCACATGATTATGCACCATGCGAATGCCGAGCAAAGGTTACCCTTTCCACATTTGTTGTTCAAGAGCTCTAAAAGTTTGAAGGACGCATAACAGATCGACCTTAGCGGCTACCATGAGTCCATGACAACTAATTAAATATAATACTCATAAAAGCATTCATTTTATTATAAAAAAAAAGTTCCCGCTTTCGAATATGATAAAACTACACTATTATATTAGTATTTCGAGATTATATTATATGCATACAGGTCAACGTGAAATGAAACTTGTAATCTGGGTACGCCATCTACTAGAATTAGGAGAAAATAGCATCTTTCGTAATCCTAATTAGCACGCTTGAAGAAAAATAATATAAGCAAAATTTACAAAAAGTAAGACTGAAAGTAGTAAGCAAAATTTACAAAAGGTAAGAATGAAATTGTATGAAAAGAAGTCGTTGGCTACTGGCTATTTATTTTTTTTATTATTATTATTATTTTTTTTTAATTTAAAAAAACTACGAACTTTTTCATTATAAAAACCTTTATATTCTAAATTTTTATATACACTCTCAACTCAATCATTTCTACACATAATTTAATCCTTTAAATAAAAAAAAGGAAATCACGTCAATTCTTTTTTGATGATACAAATGACGAAAAGGAAGTTAATAGTGTTTTATTCGAGTTTGTCAAGGACGCCGCTTTGATTATTCAAGTTTACACTTCTCAAGCTTCCACTTCTACAATCCCAAAAAACCCACGAAACTCTATTAATAGATATCGTCACGATGCTCATGAGCGTCTTGTGGCGGCTTACTTCGATGAAGCACCAATGTACAATGACTAAATCTTAAAGCAGATTTAGTGAAACACATTTGATATCGAACAAAATGAACACTAATTTTATTGTAAGTTTTATTTTTATTTTAATTGTTGTGTAATGTTTGTAATTTTATTTGAAATATTAATGTAATGTTTTTAGTTTAAATGAAATTTTAATTAAAAAAAAATGTTTGTCTCCTTATCACATGTGTTTGATTTAGGTTTGATCTGGGTGGTGTTTGAGGAGAAAGAAAGCTAATGTGGTGTTGTAGGAGTTTAGGAGGTGAGTTTGTTGGTGTCTTATTACTTTTGGTCTAACAAATTCTCCCTAATGAACATTGATGATATCAAATAATGCCTCGTGTGTTGTTTCTTGGACTTTCAAAAGCACAAAACATATCAGATACTTGTGTTCCCATCTTGGTTGTCAATGGATGATCATCTATTACGGAGTATATGAAGTTGACCATGCAAAGTATTACGTAGTAAACTAGGAGTGCTAGGGCTGACTTTTCAATGGTGTTGTTTCTTGGAAAAAGATGAATCATGGGCTCAATAAGACATCCCGTTGCAAATTACAATAACACAATGGCGTGTTCTCGGTAGGGGTGAGCATGGGGCGGGGTGGGGCGGTTTTATGGTAAAACCAAAAACCGAACCGTATATTCTTTTTCAAACTACAAACCGCTTAGTTTCGGTTTTTCGGTTTCGGTTTTCGGTTTTGACATTGAATCGGTTCGGTTTCGGTTTTATTCGGTTTTTCTTACTTTAAAACAAGCAAGTTTTAATCTTATATGAAGTTTACAATTCTAAGTTTTCAAGAAAAATATTTAAACAAATATCAATAATAGCATATTATCTAGCAATCCAAAGCGTCAAAAAACCGTAAAAAACAACCAAACATCAATCTAAAATATAAAATGCACGTCTTTGCGGCTTTACAGTTTTTGTTCACTTACGAGAATTGTAAGGGAAATTTTCATAGAACACTATTGTTCAAAAACAAAGATATAATATCTATAAATAAAACAAATTTTAGATAGTAAACAACACATTTTTTGTAATAGATTTAGTTTTATACTTAAATCCTTAAAATTAAATAGCAAATCTTTTATATAGATAAAATTATATAAAAACATATAAAAAGGTGGGCGGGGCGGTTTTCTCGGTTCGGTTTTTCTTATGAAACCAAAAACCGACCCAAACATTCGGTTTTTATAAAATTCAAAACCACCGCCATCGGTTTATCAAATGGGGAGGTTTTTTCGGTTCGGCTTTTTCGGTTTTTTTGGTTTCGATTCAGTTTTTCGGTTTTTGTGCTCACCCCTAGTTCTCGGGGTTTTTTTTTTCCTCGATGGCATCATAATGGTATGCCAAACTAGACCGCTCCTTTGATGTTATTTGTCCATCGTTAGCCAATTCACCTCTCTTTATTTTTTATTATTTTTATTATTACTTTTTTAGTGAGTGGCTTATTTTTATGATCTGTTATGAAACGCATTTACGTTTATAAAATTTATAGCTGTAGAAATTGTTTTAGTTACTCTGTTGTTATTAAGTGTGTTGAGGTGACAACCCAATAACATTTATTGGGTGCAAACTGCACCTACCTCTCTAACTAGAAACATAAAACGACGAATTCCACAAGATCGGGTATGTTTGTGAATGAAAAAGTTGTGAAAGAAGTTTTTCTAAATGTATATATTTTTTCTTAAAAAAATTATGATAAAATATGTTTGTGCATTAAATCGCTTATTTGTATATCAAAAATTTGGACCCAATTTATCTTGACTTTTTTCATCAAAATAACATTGTGCATCAAATTAAAAAAAGTTGAAAATTTTATTCATTAAAACTTTTTTGCGCATCAAAATTCGTTTTTTGTGCATTAAAAAAACGTATAAAAACTCAAAATTAGAAAAACTTCTTTCACAAAAATTTTATGCACCAACATACTCGATTTTGTGAAATTGATTTGAAATTTTTTGAGAACTTTTTTTTATTTATTTTTTTTTATTTAATATTTCTCTTTCTATTTTAATATATATATATATATATATATATATATATATATATATATATATATATATATATATATATTATTTAGATTTTCTTAGAATATCACTTTTGATTATAGGACCATTACAACATGATAAATTGATTATAAATGCATTAACAGTCGAGAATAATAAATGGTTACATACAGTAAAACCTTTATAAATTAATAGTGTTTGGACCGTGATATTTTATTAATTTAGCGAGTTATTTTTATATCGATAAATTAATAGTTTATTAATTTAAAGCGATTTTACGTATTGCTTTTAAATTTTCAAGTTTAATATGTACTAGGTACAATGTATACTAGTTAGAGATGAAAAATAAATTACAATGTATACTAGTTATAGATGAAAAATAAATTAGAAAAACAAGTTCCAATATGTACAATACGGTGTATACTAGTTAGATTTGATAAACAAGTTCCAATATGTACAATACGGTGTATACTAGTTAGATTTGATAAATAAACTACATTTTATACTAATTAGAGGTGAAAAATAAATTATCACATATACATTATGAATTATTTTAGTAATTATTAAGTTATAGTTTTGTTGGGACTAATATATATATATATATATATATATATATATATATATATATATATATATATATATATATATATATATATATATATACTAGTGTAAAAACCCGTCCGATGGACGGGTATGACTTGTGGTTTTTATTTTTATTATTTAGTGGATCAAATATATACTAAAAAGTAATTAAAAGTTAAACGAAAGGGTTAAGATCTATAACTGATTTTACCATAATCCATTAAACGACTAAAAGCAGGTAAGTACTTTGATTTGTGGTTTTTATTTTTAGGATTTAGTAGAACAAATATATAAACATCACCTTGCCTCCATGAAGAAAAGTTATTCTTGTTTTGGGGGTATGTCGTACTTCAAGAGTGAGCTCAAGATAATCAAGAAGCCAAGAGCTCAAATCTTGTATTTTTGTAGTGCACGGAGTCCATTAACGGGCTCAGGTGGTTGATAGGATGTTAGAGAAAATAAAATAGATCGACCGCTTATACTTATAAAGAACCTTTAAATTGGCAACTTAAGATTGATTAAACGTTCATAAAGCTAGATGTGATAGATACCAAGGATTGTTCATTAGAAAACACATATATAGTTTTTGAACTATTTTAAATGTAATCATCAATAAATTTCCAGATTTGTCAAACAACTTTTAACAGCATCGTTAACATATTTTTCTATAGCGAAAGAAAGGTGGTCAAGAATAGTTGCATTTTCATATAGTGGGCAAACACATGAGGTGAAAAGAAATCAACGGCATGAGCATGAATACTTCCAGCTCCTAAAATTACATTATAAAACATACTTCGTAGGTAATCAAATATGACATGATCAAATGATACCGGGTTTAGTGATTCCGCCAATGTACACTTTATAGTCTTACAATAAGGAAATAATCAAATTTCGTGTTTTTCATTTGCATATGAATGCAATAAATACGTACTTAAAACGAAGAAAATCGAAGCTAATATTATATAACTAAGAACACATGTATAACTTAATTATTATTAATTATATCGAGTTTTCTTAAACATTAGTCCATTAAGATATTTAAATAAATACGTATATAAATGACCAATGTTTGATTAGTCACGCTACTTTATCCATCCATCCCGGTCTAAGTGGGACCGCAGCTTGAGCTTGCTCATCATAGCATTGATAATAATTTCAGAAAGACTCTTGGTATGTGGATGTAGAAGTCAAGCTTCGGAAAAATCTTGTGAACTCATCAAAAGATCCGGATGATCATCAAAGAGTGAGGCAACCTACATATCACAAACAAGAAACCAGAAATGCAAATCCAAGCAATGATGTCAATCGTAATCACCATTAATACACATTATTCTTTTAAGCTATCGAAATTTGCCTCTTGATACACTTCATTAATACCCTTGTGTTCCTTCCTATACATGTTCAAGATGGTCAAAATGATTTGTATACATGGTCATCTTTTTAAAACGTTTACGCAAAGTAGGGATAAAATAGTTATATTCACAAGTTAATAGATATGGTTTCTTAATTCACCAAATCTTATAGCCTTTATTTTATTCACAAAGCTTATAGCCTCTTTGAACTCCATCGTTCTCTTTTGCCAAGACTTCCTCATTCTCAAGGACGTTGATTTCAGAACCTTCGGCAAGAAAGTGTTGAAACCAAAATTAAATTATTGTGACCTCTAAATAGTTCTTTCACCCTTGCAATGACACCAGCAATATCAACTATGCATCTAAAAAGTTCTCAATTAAGGTGAAATCAATTAAATATGCATCCCTTAAATAGAAAGTTATTTACGTTTGTACTTTGAAATTATTCATTACATCAAGAAACATATCATATTTTTTACGTTGGTGTTGGAACATGTCCTTGAAAGTTTCTGAGCACTACTGGTTGTAAATACGTAGTACAACCAAGAGTTTTTATAGGTATATACACCCCAAACATGTCCTAATCCCCAGTACTACACATAATACCATAAACAAAAAAGCAATTTCTAAAAAGCAATCCTAAACACCCCTAAGGTTCAATACTGATTAAAGTGTGTTTCAGCTTGCATAATTTAATCCCATACACCGCCTAATAAAAGGAACCTAGAAATGAATCAAGTTAGCAACCGACCTTTGGAAGAGAGTGTTATTAAGAATGTTGATGATTCAATGGTGTGCATCCGAGGAACCGTAAGATGACTTATCAAAACACCATTGTGCTCCTCATCATCGCCTTGGATTTGTGCTTGGAAGTTGATACCGAAAACCCACCTACACCGGAACTAAATCCGCTTATAGGAGACAGTAATGTAGAACTATGTCTTGATGCTGATCAATCCCCGCACTGTTAAAAATATGTTCGTCCACCCAACCATGAACCTGAGGCGTGTTACTGGACTGAAGGGGTCCCCCCTGAGACTGGCCAAACAACGGTTGAAAAAACGACGTAGTTTGTGCTGAATGAAACACAAACCCATTCGGAACACAGTCCCGACTTCAAACCATTATCTTCTCATTTAATAAAAAAATGAATTAGTATTATTTGTTGTCACCTCTAACTTCATTTTCCAACCGAATCAGCTCAACCTTCACCGAGTCCTGTAGTAGATCCTTAAACTCGTCTGGCTCTATGCTACAACCGTTGGCTTCAAATTTTATAGTAATTACAGTATTTTCAAATTTTATAATAGTGATTTATAGTGTAAAACTTTATTACAAAAGAACAACAGAGATAATTAATAAATAATCAAATTGTCGTAAACTTGAGCATTGTCTTTACGAAGATGATACTTGTTTCTTCTATCATTGATGTTGCTCACTGATTTGAGCAAACTCCATCACATGTTGAAGTTCAAATCAGTGAATAATCATAGTAAATGTAGGATTATTAGATTTTTGTGTTGAGGAAAACCTTAAGTTTAAAAGGTATCATCCAAGTCGATTGTTCAGTAACCATAATAATACCGACAAAGATGGACATTAGTAGGCATAAATATAAGATACATATGAAATAGGGCAGAGAAGGTTGTTTAAGCTGCCCGCAAAAGAGATGGCTTTTTTCACCCCTTACCCAAATATGTAAAAGTATCATGTAATGTCATGCATTAGTTGGGTTCATGTGAAATAGGTGGCTTTTTTCATCCATGACCCAAACATGAATAAAGAGATTTGGGCAATACATGTAAACATTAAAGCCCATTTTGGAATAGTTCTTCTCTTATTCTCATTACATATGGCTGCAAAATTTACAAAACTTCCTTAGACCTTGCAACTTTTTACATGTTAAAGTTATAGGAATCTGCTAACATTCAAAGCAAGTAGTAGAAGTATGTTCCATAGTCGAACGGTATATTTACCTGGTCGGATGGCTGTGCATCCAAAAAATAGTCATGTTTTCAAGAAGCGACTCCGTCAATACGATGTTTCTTACGCACAGCAGTGGAACCAGCCCCCTCACATGTAACCGATAGACATCACCACAATCCAGAGACAACTTTCTTTTGCTATTTAGTTTTCCTTTTGTACATGTTTCAATTGTGTAAAAGTTAGAAACTTATATTTCTAATTAAGTATCATGTAAGTAGCCATTAAATATTGTACAAGTTACCTGTAATGACTATTTCCATCACGTCGTCCCTTGGAAGACTTGGTTAAACATTGTGCCACACTGCTGATAGACCGATCACAATGACCCAAATACATACAATCATCGGCACTTCGTGCGAAGAAAATATCGACAACAATAATAAAATAACAATGGCAAGACAATCATGTACACACCGATGCATTAACTTGCCTTAACTCATAGAATGCCTTCTCGGGTGTTACTATGTGTACCACTGGAGTGCTCCTTCGACCTTCCACTTATAGTCAGAACAACAATGTGGTGTACCAAGTAAGTATAACGTAAAGCGTCATCTATATCTTCGCTATTGAAAGTTTTTCTTACAATTAATAGCAACAAGATCGACATAGGAGTTACAATAGTATAGAAATTATAAAGAAGGGCTAATTTGTTTGGTATCTATTTGTTATTTGGGTTAAAGTTACAAACATATAAAAACCAATAAAGATAACACATTTAAAAAAAAGAAAACGATCAAGAATCATAAAAGAACTTTAATTCAAAAAGAAAGTCACATAAAAATTCAAGAGATACATTAAACTAACTTCGATTTGAGCTTAAAGTGACTACCTGCCTCCTACTCCGTAGCACACCCATCCGCCTTTAATGCCTTCAAAGATGAACGCGATCGAGTTGCAACTGCGCGTGTCAAAAAGTTTCAATAATCAATTCAAAGAAGACAATCTGCCGTAAAGAACAATCATTAATTTACGTTTTTTTTTTACGAACGGGGATTATAGATGACTAAACTCTGGGAATATTAAGCTATTAATTGCATGTTGTAACCCCATTTTTGTAGTCATATCATGATGCTCAATCTTTGTTGCATTCCCGGGCACATATCAACTAATAAACTTTTAAAGAAATTTACTTGATTATCCACTTACTATGGTATTCATCATCGTTGTTTTGAACATGCTTCAACATTATAATCTGTAATAGTCATGTTTGTTAAGGTAAGCCAAAGATGGGAATATGATTTCATTAGATATAAAATATTCAAAGCTATCCAATTGAGAATTAGTGGTATATAATGTAAGAGTATTACCACCGGAACATAAAGGCTACCATAAATATACCGATTATTTGTTGGTTTTATGATGAAATAGGTAGCAGAATAACCTTAGATTTTGACGACGATGTTTCGATCACACCTTATTTGTAGTTGCACTTCCATATATTTTTGTGTCGTCGACGTCTTTGGATTATGTAATCTGCATGCAAAGAATGTTACATAAGGTAATGTTACTTTTTGAACATTGTGGCAAGTGAATGAAAGTACTAAGTATGGAGTCTCGACCCCTACGCGAGGCGACTTCGTTATTTGTTTGCAAAGCCCTAAGCAGTGCAAGAAACCTACAACATAAAGTTATTGCTAGAACTTATTGAGAGGATATTATTAACTATTTACACAGTCCCATGGATATTATTAGCAAACTTATAGGTATCTCAAGTGCAACGGAGTTTGCACGTCTGTTAGATGAGCAGATACATAATATGCGGTAGTCTTTTTGATCGACTACGTAAAAAAAAATAGGATTCGTAAGTATGAATACAATATGTAGAAACAATACAAGATATGTTAAACCATACCGTTAAAGTGGTATTCAGTTATAATTGCATGTACTCTGGATGCTGATGTGGGTAGGCACGTTTTCTTCAATATCCACGTCAAAATGAGGATATTCCAGCTGTCGATTGTTCCATGTTAGAAACCTCTTCTTTTTTACAGATCAAATGAAAACAATATTTTAAAATAAAGAACAACAATATCTGATAGGCATAGAGCTTGTAGACTGTTATGTTAGGATATATGTGAAAGCAAGACCAGTAAAGTCAAAAACAACCTTTTGGTTGATTTGGATTACTGACATCTCTACCATTCTAGCTCTCTGAATTCGACCTTCAAAACAGATATATTAAATTAGTGTTACCACAATTTGAAGTGTACCTGTATGAATTGTTCAACCAATATAATGTCGAGGTCAAATAGCTGACTTGACATCCACCCACTTCATCTATAACAATCAACAACCTCCATAAGCACATCAGACCCCCATCATAACCATCAACAACCTCCACTTGACATTCACCTTTGGTAGCCACCATTTATCACTTCTTTGGAATCCTTTTTCTGATTCGTTGGCATCTTCTGAAACATACCAAAACTCAGTTTGTTTGTTGAAGTTGTCGAGACAATCTTGAAAAAAATTCATATTGTATTTGTAGCTAATGGGGCAATTTGGCTTTTACATATGTGTTTTATCTAAGCAATCCTCCTGCTATATTCATATATTTAAAGAATGGGCATAAGGAATCATCTCACAAGATTTTATCAAGCTTTCTTACTACTGAGGATGTTCATGAGCAAATATTTTCTTTGTTTTTCACCATAACTGCATAATCAATAATATATTAGGAACCTAAACTACAATGTAAGCACAAATACCTTAAAACATGGTACCCACAGAGGTGAATATGCTGCCCAAACCCACCGGCTATAAAATACTTGGAAGTCTCATTTTAAACCGATTTCACAATGTGATGGGCTCCAATATCAAGCCACGATTTCTGATCATTATGCTTTCATTTTGGGTCAACTTATTGCTTATTAGCCTCGATATGGAGCCTATTTGTAACTATATTGAGCAGTTTGGGTACCATATCCTAACACGAAGGTAAATAGATGACCTCCAAATTGGACCCGTCACGGGTGGTATGTTGGATAGGGACAAACTCGACGATATGATCAGTCACAAATAAAAGCCAATCAAATTATTTTCTCCACCTCTTTTTTGAATCTTCTTTCATCATCAAAGGCATCTTCATCCTCAAGTCGACTGAGATTATTCCAACTTACCGGAAATGTTTTTGCAAAAACATCAAATTCTCAAGTGAAAGAAAACTACTACTCTGCAACAAACAAATTTATTTCAGAATTATGAAAGATTAAATTGTAATATTTGCGTGCCACTATGGTTAGTTGTACCTAAAGTCAGTCGATGGGTTAGCTCCTTGCCACCCCATTTCTTTCCAATGCTCGGAGATCAATCCTGTTAGTGTAACGTTTGGATATGCTAAATTCCACAATTCTGAAAGGGCTTTCTATCAACAGAACAAATAAATGCATCAAACAAAAAATAACTACCAAAAATCAGGTCTCAAGGTAGGTATCAGTAATACTTTGATATTATCATATTAGTAATAGAAGAAAATGATACAGTAGATAAATTATAAAATACCTGATGTTCTACACACATCTCATCATATGCTACGTTTGAACATTCTTGAAGCCTCTCATATCTTGTTTACTGATCAAAGTTAAGTACAAGTAGATTAAGACCTTGCTAATGTCTTTTATTAT
Source organism: Chrysanthemum lavandulifolium (assembly GCA_022545495.1). Classification (NCBI taxonomy): domain Eukaryota; kingdom Viridiplantae; phylum Streptophyta; class Magnoliopsida; order Asterales; family Asteraceae; genus Chrysanthemum; species Chrysanthemum lavandulifolium. The sequence continues at coordinate 206,842,666 of CM040244.1, forward strand.
GTTGATACTTAAAGTTTAGTCGAGTTTAAATACAATGAGGTTTATTCTAGTACCTGATTAGGAGTCAATTTATAATTACCAACGTGTTTGTTACTTCCATGATAGCAACCAACTTTGTGATTCATGAACTCCATCCTTGTATCGATATCTGCTAACACTATAAAACATAAAACTCTACAAAACCTGCTAACAGTGTAAAACAAAAAAATCACAAAACCTGTAAAACTCATAAGTCGATTAAAAAAATTATCGATAAAACTTGTTAGGGATTCTTATGTTTAGGAATAATATAATAGGAAAAAAATAGGTTATTAATATATAAGGTATAATTATCTTGTAAATAATATATATCATATTTTTTTTTAATTGTTATTTTCATAATATACATTCCTAAATTACAAATTCCAGGATTTTTTTAACATCTCCTTATATGTATTGAATTGAAAGATATAAATCAAAAAACAACTTACTCTAGTGGTAAGTTGTTTACAAAACTCATGAATGACCCAAGTTCAAATCCAACTATTGTCTTATTTTTAATTAAACAATTTTAAAATTAAAAATTAACAAATAAAAAACGAAATTTAAAATTTACAAAATAAAATTGTACATATATTTAAAACGCCACATGTCATTGATGACATGGAAATATGACATAAGATTATGGGATGCCAAGATGGCGTTATGACGTGATGCCTCCTCTTATATATAATATATATATATATATATATATATATATATATATATATATATATATATATATATATATATATATATATATATATGCTTTTATTTTTTATAAGTTATTTTTTATTAATTTTTATCTACATAATTTATCTACATAATCGTAATTTTTTTTGGCTCGCCATTGGGCGAGCATGACTTGTGATTATTCTTTGATTATACTACTTTACGAATAGAAAATATGTATATACGATTTTGTATTTTTGTAGTTTATTAATATGTCAATTATATTTATAATAGGAAAATGTTACTTTTTTATTTTTGTTGTTTTTTAAAGAAAATTTACAATGTGTTTGTATTATTAAGTTTTGAGACATCATGATCAAGTTAGTTAGGTACGAATATCATTGTTTAAAGATACAATTTGTGTTATATCTTTTTTTTAAGTCTGGATCGTATTATTTTTTTACGTTCATTTATGTAGGCATATTTTTCTATAGCGAAAGAAGGGTGGAAAATGACTTATATATAAATATCGTTGGTGCAGGTTTTTTGCTTCATAGGCGAGCTAGACTTATTATGATTATCGTTGAAAAAAGTAAGTTAACAAAAAAAAAGTTATAAACATACAGATATTATTATTGAATGCATTAAGAACGAAAATAAATAAATGTTAACTTTAGGATATCTCTAATGATCTCATGAGTTGATCGTTTACATATTTTACTACAATGAACGAGGCGGGTAAAAATGCCTCGAAAAGTGTCCAACGAATAAATTAACTAATGGTT
>CM040244.1:206844240-206957451 GCA_022545495.1 Chrysanthemum lavandulifolium
ATTAGTGATCTATCAAGGAAACTTAAACTTAACCTAGTCAAATTCCGGTTTAGGGAGGATTGTTGGGAATTAAGGTAATCTACTGATTACGCGAAGCACAACCATCGATTCAAGCTTCATCGAAGAGATTCATCAAGAAGAATTGATCTTCAGAAGTTATACTTCAATGAGTGATAAAAAGCACGGTGTGTTGTCTTTGAAAGTGGGAACCACGTAGAGAGATAAGCTCGGTTTAGAGTAAAAGTGCAGTATGTATAGGTTGGCGCGTGTAGACATGTAGAGCTTATCAGAATAAACAAAATGATTAACAAAACAATATGATTAGTTGCATGCTTGTCTAGTTGCATGCTTAGTCTAGTTTGGTAGTAGAAGCGTAAATTGTCAACGCTCATTAGGGTTTCTTGCCTATATAAGAAACCATATTAGTTTGTAATAGATAAGCTTTTCTTAAGTTTCTCAAGTCTTGTATTCTATCCGAAACATAGAGTTTCTATAAAAGATCCATAGAGGATCAAAAGTGTTCTTAGTTATTATAACTTATATTTATTTTCCGCTACAATACTAAGTTGTAGAGATCTTCTATTAGTTTGCTTGTGATTACATAGGCAACGCTAACGATCTCCGAGTGCTTAAAGATCTATCAAGGTCTTTGTTTCTAACAAGAGCGATCCTCGTTACAAACGAGTTCAACTTGATGGAAGAATTCCAATACAAACCTTGGACATATTTTCTCGTTAATTTCGAGAAGACATTCTAGTCCTATGGCTCGGAAGGAAGTTATATACCTTCTTCGAATTGTAGAGGGGTGTCGACAATACATCCTTCGTGGAAGTGACGGCTTTCGAGATTATTGAACCCACGCACATGATTGCCAGGTGTGTTGGGGTCAAGGGAGATGTTAGGAGTATAGACGCTAGTGAGTGAAAAATCAAACTCATATTCATACGACATAGCGAAACTATAGGAAATAGGATGTGACGTATTACGGGTAAAACAATGATTACCTAACGTTTTTACAAGATGTTTATTAACAATGACATTTAACTCACTTAATGTTTGACATTCTAGTAGAACTTTTCTTTTAGGAAGAAAGTGGTTTTATGTTGCATGGAAAATCATTATCCGGAAGGACGGTTCCTCTATCGTGGATCCGGCTAGTATACCTCTGAGGATCCGTGGATGCTAGTAATGTGAATGCGATTTTGATAAAAACATAATTTTATAGTTTTATACCAAGATATGTGTATTAGCCTACCTTTTTTCTTTTAGCATGCATTAATGGTTTCTAATGTATCACGAAAAACTACGAAAGATTTAAATCAAAGGAAATGAAAAAACACATTAAGATAATAAACTAGAATATTAGTAATATTTCATTTCATTGCTAAGAATGATACAAAGGATTAAGTATATAACCCCGATGTAGATTAACAACACAAAGTATATGTCTCCGTATGAGAACTTCATCATAGGGAACACAAGAGCGATGAGCGTTAAGGCGATGAGCACGAGGGCGATGTAAACCATGTTGATGACGAACCTTCTTGGTTTTGGTTTGAGATGAGATGAGACGAAGAGGAAGATGAAGTTTTGAATGAGAGGTAATTTTTGAAAGTGGAAGATTTGAAAAAGTGGGGATTTGATAGAGTGGACGACGAAGGGGTTTTTATGGGGAAGGAGGAATTTTTGAGATTTGCGTTTTGTTTTATTATTAGAAGGATATGATTATTGGATTAAATGAAATAAAACACAAATTTTATAAACCACGACTTTAGACGAAAAAGTAACACGTATGTGAGAAAGGCTTCCTAATGAAGCTACATGTAACACATGAATATGCACAAAAGATAATCATATAAATACCTATGTAAGCATACTTATTTATCAAGCTAATGTTATTTAGAGGTAAGTGGAAAGTCATACCTCTAATGCACTTAGGAATGTCTTTACAAATGACACAACAAATGTCAGTAGACAATTCCGGCTCCTTTGTGTTTAAGATACCTTCTTAGGGAAGGTATTCTTGTTACCAAGCGATTCCTATGGCTTGGTAGGTGTGAGCTTTAACTAAGCAACATGACAAAGAGGATTAGTGCAATTAAATGAATAGTAAATAATAAAAAAATGTTATCATCTAATCAACATCCAAACAAAGAGTTTTAAAATACATGATGTTTGTTTTTATGAAAACCTTCTTTGTAGTTTTCAATTAACCAAGGATCATATCAAGTTTTAAAGTACAATATACTTTAAGAAACTTGGTAACGAAGCTCTGATGCCAATTGTGGAAAACTAGAAGGGGGGGGGTTGAATAGTTTTACCAATTAAAACTCGTTTTAAACTATTTAGATCGACTTATGTCAATCTATTTGGTTGTGTGTTGGACGTTGATAAACAAACATATAGAAATATAAATATGTAATGAAAAGTTAAAGAGTAAGAAGCACAAAACCACAACGCGAGTATTTATAATGGTTCGGCTACAAGGACATCTTCCTTGCCCTACTCCACTCCCTGAGTCACCTACTCGAGAGTTCGTAATCACTACACAACACCGACTCCTTATGGTGGAGAAACCTTCACAACGTTGCCTACACTTTATCCGGTACAAGGCTAGATACCGGGTCCTTTTCACCAAGGAGAACCAATCCTATCACAACGTCGCCTACCCTTTATCTTGTACTAGGCTAGATACTGAGTTCCATTACAATGGAGGAACTACTACCCAACACTACACCGATCACCTAACCCCAAAAGAGATCTACTCCTTATAATAATATCAACAAGAATAATAATATCCTTTGACCCAATACTAATCTATCTTGTACATCGAATTACACCATATCGAATGTACACCTTAGGCACCTTTCACTAATGCCTTTAGTCTTGACTTCTAAGCACCCTTCACAAGTGCTTATAATACGAATGATCGACACCCTTCACTAATGTCTTCGTCTTGACTCTTGAGACATCTTTCATAAATGTCTTCAACACTACACTTCTTAGGAGAAAGAAAAGAACCATCAACAAGAGAACTTCAGTAGTCTTGATGATGAGGAAGTATGGCAACTCATGGACTTGAGCTTGCTTGACTTCAAAGGTGGTGATCTTGCTTTTAAGAGGAACCTAGAGGATCACACAAAAAACAAAACTACATACATAGATCACTTGGATTTGGGGTTAGAGAGTTTTTAACTCAAAGAGAAAGTATGTGAGAAAGGGGTTAGAAACAATAAAGAAATGGCTCACTATTTATAGAGAGAAAATGTCTACTGTTCCACGGATCCCACGGATCCCTCCCTTAAAGGATCCGTCTAGTGTAAAGCTAGGGATCCGTGGGACGCTTCTCTTTGCCCATGGGTTTTTTGGTTATGGGTCATGGGTCATGGGTTGGTCCATGGGTATTTCATTAGATACAATGTATCTAATAGATGCAATGCATCTAGTCAAATGGGTATGGGTCAATACCATGGGTTATGGATATGTTTCATGGGTTGTAGTTTTTACCTATTATAATACATACTAGTTATGTATATATTTGCCCAATATGTAAACACTAGTTGTTGTACATATATATTATTAAGTCATAAAATCACTTATACTTGTTTTAGTATTTTATGTGAAAATGTAAGTGTGTTAGAAAACTATTGGTTCAAACCATTTACGTATTTTATTTGTTTCGTTAAAATGATTTTACGTTTGTTATCGACAAAACATTAGGAGGTCGTAAAATATAAATAAACATTTTTACGGCTTATTTGTATTAACATTTTGATTTACTGATTCATAAAAAAAAAAGTGTTGTATTCTCGATCAATTTTTAATTCTAATAGAATATTAATGAAAGTATAGTGGTATTTTTCATTTGTTAATGAATGTCGAATAAGTAACGAGTATCGAAGAGACAATTCAAGGTTCCAGTGAGATTTGATGATCATATGGTAGGAAATTTGAGTTATAAGAGAATTGAGAGCATTATGGATGGTAGTAATAAGGAAGTTAAGGTTAAGGAAGGGTGTTCAATTGGAAAAATTGATGAAATCAGAAAATGATGAATGGTGAAGAGAATGGTCATATTGAAGTTGTTATTGATAAGAATGATAGGGTTGGTACTTAAGGTGTTTGTGAAAATGCTAATGCAAATGTGAATGAACAGAAGGGCGATAAAAGTAAGACTAATGGTACTAAACAAGAGAATGAGGGGAATGTTGTGGAGGAAATGAATGGAGTTAATGTTGTTGCTACACCCAATGTAAGTAATGATAAAACAAATTATGGAGGTGACATAGGTGTGAATGGTATTGGTATGAACAGTGGTGAAAACACTAAGGACAATATGGGATCTGATCAGGATAGAAACACTGGTAATCAATCTAATCATAAGGAGGCTGTTAACTGCACTGAAAATGCTGAACACAGTTTGAGTAAACAAGATACTAATGAGGGAATTAAAACTAATAATGCTAAGATTGAAGAATCAAAGAATAATGTGATTGACAGGTGTTGGACCAAATGCAATGAATAAACCATAAATAAATTTTAGAACAATAAGAACATGTTTATTCATTTTACACTTTGACAACTGATAACATCCTCAACTTCTTTATAAATCTTTGGGATGAATCAAAGATTTAAGCGGGATAGTTGCGGAAACTATACCGTATGAGTGACAAATAAACTCTCATTGAATCAAAGCTAAGCTTATACTTCAATGAGAGGATCATCCTATCAACTAATACATTTTGTATTATTTTTTTAGGATACTTACCATCTCTCTTACAAGACAAACATATATATAGATAAAGACATGTCACATGTGGGTGGTTGGTGTGAGTTGTCATCCACTCTTAGTAGTCCCTCTTCATTTTCCGCTTTTGAAAATGCAACCACCATGCTACAAATAGTGAGCACACTTGTTCCCACTTTTATGGAAATTCCTTGTATTTTATCTGACTTCTCTTTTGGAAGTCTCCGCCTATATTTTTCAGTCTGTTTGTAGAGATAGTGTCTTCTGGGTCACTGAGATATTTGTCAATTCTCAGTGACACTTGTGTTGTTTGTAGATCATATACTTTACTCACTGACACCGCATCAGTAAGTAAAGTGTTTCTTTAATTCATGGAGCTTATACAACACTCATTAATTTCTTTATCACATAGTAAAATAGGTTATTTTATTTTCAAATCCTTGTTGAGGGAAATTAGGTCAATTTTTAACCCAACAACAGGTCACTATGTTTTACTCCAACATATGTAAAAAGTGATGGCAGTGAGGTTGTCATTTTTGATGAAGAAATAGTAGAGGAATGATGTAAGAAATGGAAACATACTGCTTGTGGATGTTTTGTTGGTTACAAAATGAATTGTAACACCCCCAAAATTTGGTACATCAGAAGACTTAATCAAGCTTTCGGGGTGCTAGTGGATTGGTATACAACACAAGCATAGGAAAACAAGATAGCATAAAAAGTTCATAAACCAATCCGATATTTAGTTATTTGGTTACATTTATTCAAAATACTGAAAAGTAAGGCCCAAAAGAAATCATAAGGTAGGTTCACAATTATTATTAGAGTTTTGGAATAATCCTCCAACCATGCCCCTTTTCCAAGCCTCCAAGAAACAAGCAATCCGAACATCATCTTAGTTACCTGAGAAGACATGCTAAAAAGGTCAGCTAACGCTGGTGAGTTCATAGGTTTAATCATAAATTAAGTAGTGCACCTGATAGAGTTTATTTGCTATGTGAGACTAAGGCAGATATACATCAAGAATTCCAACAATATTCCTTCCAATAGCGCAACGAGATCTCAGCAGGGCCCCAAGCGACTCTAGCCAAGTACCACAGCCATAGCAAAGCTATCCTGGTCTAGTTCGAAAGTAGATATCTATTCTTAGCTAGGCACCAACGCTATAACAAAGGATTGCTACCCTAGCCTAAGTCAACATCTACCACATATCTATCATTCAATAGTCAACACATAAGTAAATCAAAAAGTAGTGGTAGGTCCAAAAAAATAGTTTGCATGCTTTCTCACCCCAGTTTAATTAAAACATAGTTAAAAAATTAGGCTATGAAACTCACCTCGATTCCAGCAAAGCATAAATAACCAATAGAAGAAAGCAGGATAACAATTAACAAGTAACGGTAACCACGGACTCGGCACAACCTAGAATATAGCTTTATCTTTAATATATTTCCAAATCACTATTTTCTATCCCCGAATATGTCCCATTTCTTATTTCCAAAAATATCTCGTTCTCAAATTAGTTAAAAGCGTTTGGTATCATCGTGAGTGGTGTCAACTCAATGAGACTCAAGTGAATGCACTTTACTAAAAACCAATGCATAAACATGTCAACTCAATGTGAACTCTATGTGATAAGCTTTATAGCTTAATAATTTTTCAAATTAAATCGTTAGGACTTATCGAGTTTGTCAATTCGATAAATACAATCATTTACTCATTGCACTTATTATTCCAAAACCATATCACAATCCTAACGAGTCATAAGGATAAATTGTCCATTAATAAGTTCGTCCGACGTACGTAACGGGTTCTTATTGAATTTGTTAACCCGATAAGTCCATTATGTACATGGGTTAAATATATTAATGTCAAGTCATCCGTAACCCACGCGAAGGCCAAAATTATCATTAACTACTCAATAATGACATATTTAAGTAAGCGTGCCATCGAAACATTTAATAACTCGTTATTATAAAACTTTTCCATTTTAAGTCGTTAGTTCCCTTTTAAATATCGAATAAAAAGTTATGTCTTGTTATCAAATACTTAATATAAGAACTTATTAATAGTTTTCTTTTCTAGTTTATATATATATATATATATATATATATATATATATATATATATATATATATATATATATATATATATATATATATATATATATAGTAGGATCTAGTGAGAAGAAAATTAAAATAAGAAGTGGTGAGAAGTGACCAAAATCACGCATTTGAGATGCAACGACTTGTATTAGATGCATTTCTATTCATATAGATGTAACCTCTTAAGTTTCGAAAGTTAGTTTGATGTATAGATGGTGCAAATTGATTTTCATGATTTCGGCACGTGCAGAGGAATAAAAAAACAAGAGAAATCATGAAATGCATCTAATATACGTATATGATCATATTTAAAGCTAGAAAACACACTATGGTGCGTTATAATGCATCTAAGAATATTGGGATGCATCTAATTTAGGTCGGTGCATCTCGAATTTGCGCTTATAGTTCTTCTTATTCCTTCTTATTTTATATAATCTTCTTATTTGATCCTAACTCTCTCTCTCTCTCTCTCTATATATATATATATATATATATATATATATATATATATATATATATATATATATATATATATATATATATATATCGAATTAAGTTTCAATTTACGTTTCGAGTTATTATCCGTCTCGAGTTCACAAGTCCGAGTCATGACTCTCGAGCTTTTATACGTCATATCGTCCAATAATAAATTAAATTCCATGTTACAGCGTTGTAGGGGTCAACCGAGACTAAAAAGTCACGGTAACACCGACGTTGCACAAAGTTCACATATAATATATATCAAGTCCAAAATAATAATTCTCATCCGTTACCGGCCATAAACCTACGGCTCGGCAACTTAACCACAATCTCAATCAATCTCCAAATCATCTCAACTTCAATCCCACATCAAACTTGATCAAAATCTAATGCCGAAACCCTAATGGTCTCGGCTTATCCCAGTTTTACAAGCATCCAAAACCACCTGATCAATACCACTTGGATGACTAGTTTTCACATGAGAAGAATTTAGGTGACTAACGGTTTCATCCAAGGTTGTCAAGATCGGGATCCTACCCAGGATCGTTTTTGTCTTTGCAAGATCGTGATCGTAAGATCGGATCGGGATCTAAAGATCCTACTCTAATGCTATTTCTTAATAGTTTATGTAATTTTATACAAATCTACAAATTCTAATTCATTAAAACCACAAAATATTATGAATGTTATGTTGTCCTAATTTATGATTATAAAATGTTTAAAAAGATTAGGGTGCGTTTAGTTGGAGTACAAATTCTCTTATTTTCTATCTCTAGTTTTGTAAAAATTTGGAAGGAGAATTAATCTCCACAAAACACTTGAAAATATAGAAAACGCGTTTAGTTGATGTTTCTATTTTACATTTTGAAGAAAAGGAGGAGGTTGAGGTTACAAAGGAAAACAAGGAAAACAACTAAAATTTGTTTTGTAATTTTCCTTGTTAAGTTAGAAAATAGGGGATTTGTGTTTTGCAAAACATTTTGTTGGAAAACGTTGATTTGAACGCGATCTCTGTTTTCCTTGTTTTCTACAAAACATTTTATGAAAAACAAGGGTGTTTTCCCTCAACTAAACGCAACCTTAACATTTTGTTTTTTGAATTCTATGAAAAAATAACCCATAAATTTGTAGTTTTTTAGTTTGTAATCCGAGAAAAGTAAGATCGGATCGGATTAGATCTTAAGATCTTATGGTTAAGATCGGGATCCTATAAGATCTTAAGCTTGCAAAGATCCTAAGTAGGATCCGGATCGTTTTTGCTTTGCAGTATCGTAAAATCGTAAGATCCTAAGATTAGGATCGGGATCCTGACAACTATGATTTCATCATCTGTGTTTAATTCAGGAGTAGCCAAATTCTCCATTGTTTCAGCCACATGAGAATCCACAACAACTCATGGTACCTCAGAACCTTGGTCAGTAGCAGGATATGAACGTGAAACCGACTTCACGTATTCAGAACCTGACTCCGTTGAATCAATGTTCAACACACCAAAACTATCATCAGATTTGCCAACAGATTTAGACCCTTTAGTAGCACTATGTTTGTTAAGAAACCCTTTATCCATATCTCAAAACCCACGTATAGCAAAAAAACAGCCAAAAAGAAACAAACCAGCATGCATGAAGGACAAATAATCGAACCAGAAAAAATAAAACCCTAACTGAGAAGTTAGGGTTTTAACCACGATAATGCTCATAATCAACCTCCCACCATGATGATCAACACAAGTAAATAAAAGACGATTAGAAAAAACCTTGTGCGATCAAATCAAAAAACGATAACCAGGTGCCTTAACAAACCGATTCTCCCAAAAAAACACTAAAACCTGTAAAACTTTGTTCCCTACTTTATGTTTCATAGTTTTGTAAAAATAAAAACAATATTATAAAAAAAAGAAAACAAAAATTAAGAGATGCTACAATAATTTCTTAGAAAGTGTACCAATAACCAATCTCTAACCATAACTATACACCTCGCAATTTAGTATGGTGGGACTTTATTGTCATCTTAGAAATCTTCTTTCTTGTTTCCATGATAATCTCACCGCAATTATAAATTGAATAGAATCCCTTGGATTGAGGACAAGTACAAGAAACATTAGTGCATGTTCGAGTAAAAACTTTTTTAATGTGATTCTAAGATTTGAATAATTGAACTCAGTGGGACCGATTTATCATTTTTAATAAGCTTCTTTAACAAGTTAAATATCCAGAATTAAATTAACTTATTCTTTTTAAACCTAATATTTGTTATGGCATTCTGTTATTGCTTGGAACTTGTCCCTGCTAATTACACATTTGTTGTTTAAAATTGCTAGCACTCAATGAAACTACTTAGAAACCAACTTCCTAATTAAGTGTTAACCGGAATACAGAAATCAGGAAATTAAAAATAATATGAAAGAATATCCTAAATTAGTTATGACTTGTGAGGAAGAGAACCGACATAGCGATCTTACATCCCCTTAATTTAGATATATATATAATTCTCCTTTTGTATTATGGGCTTAAAGGTTATTCTGATAGAAACCTTGGCCTAATGCATAATTTTGATGTACAACAAAAGTCAAAATGAGGCTCTACCAAGGTGGGCTGACAAGTCTCCACATGCGCCCCTCACGAGCCTTGACAACCGCAAGCCTGGGTACGTGCCGCCGCTTCACCTTTACCATGCCCATTCGCACAACCGGAACATAATTGATTGATGGAGAAAATATTTTCAATACATATATACATGCAAATGGTGTTATCATTCATGAGCTTGATAAATGATCTGCTACTATACAAGATATAGTTTGAAGCTAATACTAATAACTAACGAAATACGCTATTATTATTTAAAAGTTATGTCATATGTGCTACTACAAGATATAGTGTGAAAGCATATTTTATTTTGCGCAATTGTCCTTAACTGAAGTATAGAAAACAAATGGACCAAGGTCCTTATAATCCATTTGGAAACTATGTTTTGATGTTGTGTGATTTCATCATGCTGATTCATGCATACAACCCAAACTTGGATATCACAACATGATGATGCAAGATTTTGAAAACTGAAAAAAATAAAGGAAGCCTAAAAGAGATGCACAACATCATATGGATATGCAGCCTTGATGATTAGTGGTTTAGTATAGTAGTAGCCTTTGCATGATTACAAACTTTTCTTTTTCTTCATGTATATGATCATGATACAATCCAGAACCAGAATAGAAGAAAAAGAAGGTGATGTGCATGTGATCCTACACCCATTATGTTCCCTTGCTTTTTAGCTCAAAATTTACCCATAAAACCAATTTTACTTCACAATACCTTTGTCTTCTTTTTGAATATGCTGAAGTATTTAGTATTATATATCTAGGTCACTATTTATTAAATTCATACAAGACGTCTATTTTAGGTGGTTGGATCAATGATTAAGTCATACACAAAGTTAGGGTCCATTAGATGATATGGGCACATCCCATATCGCTTGATCATACTATGACAACTTCATGAACTCATACTATGCCATGTTTTCTCAAAATCCAATCTTAGCTTGAGTCGTTGTTTTATATAATCTTCTCTCCGGCTCTAGCATCCTGCTAGAATTGCAATTAATCACCACCGTTCAAAAAAATGTATCATCTTCAAATGCAAATAAATACGCTTTAATGTGGTTAAACTTCATACGTGGAATTTTTTCTAGGTTTTGTAACTTATATTGTATATTGGATAAACATTACACATCAACAAACTAATAATATTGTATAATGTATATAGGATAAACATTATATTGTAACTTATATTATATACTGGATAAACATTACCAAGAAGTTTGCTAATGTATATAACATTAGTCTCCAGTGGTCGGCTTAGATATGTTTTGTTTTTTTTTTTTTTTTTTTTTTTTTGTATAAGTATTATGTCATTTCTTATAATAGTTTAGATCTTAAGAGGAGGAAACCACCATGGGGAGACTCGAACTCGAGACCTCTCACATGAGTAAGAGCCCCCTGACCAACTCTGCTAGACAGATGTTGGCCATTGTAAGAGCTTCTGGTTTGCCTTTTGGGCTAAAGTTGTGGAACTCACCAACATCCATTGTACTTAATTATATTTTTAAAGTAATAATATTTTATTGGAGAAATCATTTTAAAAGAAAAAGGAAAAAAAATACATCAAACCTTGCTCTACAACATTCAGATATAATAAAGAGAACACTTGTGAACCCTGTATACCAACTAATACTGAGTTTTGTAACTTAAACGGTTTAGATAAATAATCAACTACACGCCAGTTCAGGAAAAAATAAAAAGCATTATTTTTTTAGCAGGAGTTAGTTTTCATAAAGCAATGAAAAAGAGAAATAAGTAAAAGAGAAAGCTACTAATTGAAAGACAGAAACTAAAGATGCTAGTGTTTTTGTTTTTTCCTTTTAATGCGTTTTTTTTTTTTTTTTTTTTTTTTTTTTTTCATTCATTTTGTAAAAATGGATTATAATGGGGTTTAATTCAACAACAATTAATCGCCAGGCAAACTTACAAAGGTCCGTACCTTTCTTCAATTAGTTTAAAAAACCTAAACATCTATAAACTAAATGATTTATATCAAACTAAAACATACCTAACCAAAAATCATTATAATTAGGAAATTAATTGTGCGGCAAGGCAAATTCTAGCACGGGTGTCAAGATTAGATCTCACCTAATATCGTTTTTGTCATTGCGAGATCAAGTTTATAGGATCGGTTCAAGATCATAATATTCTTACTAATTTCTCATATTTTCTAGTCATCATTTAAGATAGTTCTCTATGATATAGTAATACTAAATAATTTGCATGTAAAGCGATACTGATTTGATTTCTAATATATTTCAAATATTTACTCTATTCACAAATTAATATCATAGAAAAGAGACAATTGGGGTACATTGTCCTTTCATTAATAACACATGGACACTTCCTCGTGTGTTCCAAATTCATATCATAGAAACTCCAGTTCAGTCTCCCCTCGTGACCCCATCCCACTGCTCTCTTCATCTATATGATCTATATTTCTTTCTACAATAATTTCTGGGACCATATCATAATAAATAGTGTAGATAAATGCTAGATTAATCATCAACTAACAAACGTATGAAGCATATATGAACTATATATGTCCAAGTATGAATTTCGTTGTTTTAGCCGAGCGGCTAGCTAAATGAGCAAATTAAAATAGAAGTTAATGTTGACTACCATAGGGAGTAGATCTAGTGAGAAGAGAAATTGAAATAAGAAGAATGAGAAGAAATTTGAGCCACACATTTCAAATGGGGAGGAGAAATTTATGGGGAGATGCATCTATTTCTTTGTAAATCCGAAATGCTATGGTTGTGCTTTTTTCATTTTAATTTTACTTCTCATTTGATCCTTACTCGACTACCATAACCATCTTTGTAGTTGGTTTATTTTGAAACAAATCATCTTTGTTCGAAATTGTTTAACATCTTATTACAATCAGAAATTATCTTTATCAAGCATCATATATAATGTTCAAGATCTTAAATATAGATTCTTATTTTGATAGACGGGTAGATGGCGCTACTAGAGTTCAAATATGAAAAAGGGTATAAAATGGAGGTGAGTAAAAGCCAGTGAATAGGACAAGAAGACACAGGAAACAACCTTTGTGGCTTGTCGTATTTACTGCCAAATTAAATTTGATTCTTCCACCACTTCCTTTTTTGACTTCCAAAAAAGACACTACTATTTTTATGTACTCTTAAACCTTTTCAAAAAATAATACACAAAAAGTACCCTAAATCGTTGATATTCATACTCACACTTACAATTATCAGTTACGAGTATAGTATTGTTAAATGTGTTTTCCTGATCATGATTAACAAAAAGGAAATATAGCATCATATAAAAATCTAAGTTGTGATTAACTAACTTAATAAGTAAGATTCAATAACTGATAAGTAGTAATGTGGGATAATCTGAATATACGTAAGGTATTTAGAGTAAACTATTATATTCTGTTATGAAATTAGTAATTGTTAAAAGAGCAAGTATATTATAAAATCAGATAGTAACATGCATGTATTGGTAAGCGTTAAGTGTTGGTTTAATGGACAAAATATTAATAGATGTGTGTTAGGATCGAACTCGAGATCTATGGGATTGCACGCGTTGCGTATGAGATTTAATTATATCACGAAATATTTATATGGTCGAACCAAGAAAAACGAGGGGTTGAGTGTCGAGTTTTGAAACTTAAGGAGGTCTTTGAATGAGCATTTGGATGAGGTTTAATCTATATAAATATACTTTTTAGTCTCATTCGACAGATAAGATAGATGATCGACACAGGCAATAATATAACTCCAATGCATGATTTATTAAAACCAATAATAGTCATGCGCATGTATGTATGTGCTATTGTTTATTATGCATGTGCATGCTACAATGGTTTAATGATGATCATTCGCATGAATTCATGAATTTATAATACATGATTGACCGATTGATTTCATGATAATTTAATATGCATGATATCATGTCAAGTACATGTATATATTCATATATTCATTCCTTGCATATATGTATTTGACAGATGCAAGTAAAAGGGTTCGAATATATATTTAATCGTGATTTGAACTAGCATTCTAATTAAATCGCTAACAATACGCGCGTACATGATCGTAGAGAAATCCTACTTTGGATTTTGGTGATTTACACTATTCGACTTTATTAAGCCGACTAGCACTCCAACCCTTATTAGGGTTCATCTCAATTGCTAGTTTGTGGATTTGATTCTTGTTAATTTAGAATCAATAAAAGTGACGATATTCTTTTATGTTAATTAATTGTTCATTAATAAATCCTATACGCCCGCTTGAATACTTTGATGTTTTGTGGTTATTTATTTGAATGTCATGTTATTTAATTCCAACAGTGGCATCACGAGTCATTGGTTTTTAATGAGTAATTAATTACATAAACGCGTAATAAAACATATAATTGTATGATGTTTGATATGTTTGATCTAGGGTTTATGTTTTATTTTGTTTGGTCGATTTTTTTTGTTAATTGGGGCGTACCTAATTTTTTTTAAAGTCGACATACACATAAAAATTGTTTAGGGTTTTGAAAATTGTTTGCTAACCTTATTAAAACCTAGAATTAATACATAATTACGTGCTTAATTCATGAATAATTTGTTATGTGTCATGGAATTTTTATATGCGATCTTGTGACTTATTTGTATAAATTGTTATGATATCCATGATTATACATGCATGTTAGTCATGGATAAGTTACTTTGATATTGTTTAATTGTTAAGTATATTTATTTACGATAAATCTTGAATTGGGGAAGACTCCAATTACATATATTAATGAATCAATTATGTGCAATTTGGTATATCATTAATTATGGGTTTACGCAATCGATTTGTCGATGTATGTGGCTCACTCTCAATTGAGAGAGTGAAAGCCCTAATTAATATATACATTAATTTAACCTAGATATTGATTATTAATAGGTTTTATCGAATAAGTTGCATGTGGCTACTTGTTTACACGTATAAATTGTTTATTATGTGCGCATTGTTTTTAGTAGTTTATTTTTATTTGTTACTTGTTTGTTTATTATGTTAGAGGTTTTAAGCAAAGGGTAATTTTGAATAGAAAAATAATACGGACTAAACAATGGCGAAATTTGATTTGTTTTGGAAGAGTTAAGTTTTCAATAGTTTAATTGATTGGTGACTTTGGTACAATGACTAAACGGCTCACCCATTCGAATGAACTATAAAGGGGTTGTTTAAGAAGCGCACAACACATCGAATGGATGTCTAAGGTTATGCGTTTGCGCTTACACCGGTCCTCCGCCTCTGTAAGTTCGAATGGAGCTACTTAGTAAGCCATAAAAGTACAAGCTCATCTTAAGGGCGAATTAGTTTTAATTCCATGCGCCACTTCGGTGGTAATTATCCGAAACACTAAGTGTTTACACTTATGCAAAAGTACGGTATAATGGATGATAATTAACACTAAATTCCTTGATTGGTGAACCCAATACCTCAATCAAAACTTTGATAATTTGATCTTTATGAATTGATAATAAAAAGTTTTTATTAAAATTATGCTACAAGATGAATGCATGACATCTTTGTACATATTTGATTTAACCACATAAAATCAAAACTAGTACCCTTTTAAAATTAAGTTATATGCCATCTAATTAAAGGGACACTTGAAGTTGCAATTTACGTCATGACAGTACTTGGCGAGATTGTAATGGAGAGGTAAATCTCTATGTAAAGTCGACCTTACATGGACATATTTGCGAGTTCTTTAAGTTAGACACTTAAGTTGAGTAGGAAGTGAGACACGGACTCAATGGCATAAGATGGGATGAAACATGTTTATATTTGCAATAGCGTTGAAAAATATAAATCCCATAATGATCTAGGAATTGGAAATGGTTTGCCAATTAATGTTCGATGATTACCTTATTATATGCGTTCGTTGCTAGCGGATCAACTGATGTAATGAACCTATGATAATTTGGATCATAGTTTTCGAGAAAATTCTATGGTTATATGAATATTACCTTGGGTATTTTATTTTTCTTGAAAAGTTTAATTATCGAAAATACTAAAATTGAATTTTGCTAATTCTTTAAATGTATTAATGCAACATTAAACCGTAAACGTAGGTTATTCCTATATTGGTAAATTGATCTACACCTGTAAGGGTTTTTAGTAGAGTCAACCTTACTAAAAGAATAAACCTAGTCCTCTTTTCACGCGAAAGAGTGAGATTCAATCCTATTCCTTTTCATGAATGAAGAAAGGTATGATAGGACAAATTAGAATCGTCTAAATTCTAAATACATAACTCGTAAGCAAATTTTAATAGTTAAGAAAATTGCATGTTTTCTGAGTTATTAAATTAGAAGCTAGACTAATTACTGTATAATTGGTAAAAGACAAACTAGCATATTTTATCTAGTTGTTGTGCTTTGACCATTTAAAAGTACTACTTACAATTGTTGGAATAGTAAAACTATTAAGAAAGAAATTGCATGCCCAATTTTTCAAGTTAATAGCATTGATGGAAAAATTCATCATCTACATAGTAGAATACATTCTTTTAAGTACATAAGTAATTGTTATGTATGGACTTTTTCAAAAGTGTAGGGAAGTAAATAGAACACTATTTTCTTTCATTGGTTAATGAAACACTTTCAATGTTGTCAAATCCAGTGGGAGTGTTGTGTTCTTATTACTGAATAAGGAATTAATGTAATGATCTCTTATTCAGTGGGAGTTACAAGCTTTGTCATCTTGGTAGTAACCCAGAATTATCTCTAGAATGTCTTAAGATAATTACTTTCCACTTGTAGACACTTATGTTTTCAAGGATAGTCATGTACGTTTCCTTATTAGACAATGAAGTGGTTCTACATCTACTAGTTATGCTAATATTAATGACACAATCATATTAGTCACATAAACAAACATATGTCGTGTTATTTATCTGCTACATGATGTTGTTCCATGCACAAGTGGGAGAAATCTATATTGTGTGCAAGGTACAACATAAGTATATGATTTAACGGATTCTCTTGACTGCAAGGAAAGAGACTAACGTTCTAATATAACTTGAACATATCTAATTCAAGAAACACTTGGTGTTGCAATTTACGTCATGTGAGAACTTGGCGAGATTGCAACAACAAAGTAAATCTCTATGTGAAGTCGACCTTGCATGGACATATTTGCGCTTCTAAATTAGACAAGTATTTAGAACATGTGTCAAAATGATATATAAGACTACTTCAAATTAAATATTTATGTATTATTAGAATGACATAAAATTAAATGAAGTAATCTAATCCCACTTCAACTGCTTATTTATGTATTTTGAATGACATAAATGAATAATAATGTAGTCCTACATTATTGTGAAGTAAAATAAATTAACTTGAAATTACTATTGAAACCAAGGGTTGTGTTCATAATTACTTTAGTTAAACATGTTTATGATTCATTGTAAAGACATAAACATAAAGTCTTTAAGACTTATAATAAAGTAAGACGTTAACTTGTTATGTTTTTAATTAAGACATATACAAGAAGTCATTGAGTTGATCAATGATTTATAACGATAATGGGATTATAACAATTTATGTTTCTTGTTGAAACATGGATATGAAGTGACTTGGTTAAAAGGTACTTGTGTTATAAAGCATGTAATTGGCTTGGAAAGTCTATTATACCATTAAGTTGACTTAGTTGGTAAATAGGTAAGCCAAAAGGAATATGTTTATCTTATATATTGTTAGATTGTCTTACAATATTAATTCTAATGAATACCACAAGTTGATGGTATGTTCAGTTAGGAGAATCAAACTCTATTTGATTTGTTTGATTCATGATAACCATAACTTCTTTCTTAAAAAGTAACAAGGTTAGAAAATTGAGTATGGATTGAATATACTCAATATGACTCCAACCTAGAAGATTGATAAAACACCATTTTATTATGGAATGTGATGAATCACATTAAGTTTTAAAATTGAAGATTCTGAATTTGTTAAACTACTTATGAATAGGTTATTAACAAACTAAAGTCAGGAATTGTCAATGTGCATTTGTAATGTCCCAAAAGAGAACAATGTAATTTTGATCTAATTGCTAAGTATATATAGATAGTCTATATATTACAAAAGGCAAGTGGGAGTTTTTTATCTTGAAAGATAAAATTACAAGATACATAATCTTCTAAAAACACACTAGTAAATATCATGATGAGGTTAGACATGTAATTGATAGACCTCATGATGATGGAATTTTCATTCATAGATCTGCAAGGATATCTCAGATATTTGACTTATATGTCGAGAAATATGAGTTCTGAGGATTATAGTAAACCCGATAATCATTATGATGGATTACCAATATTGAATTGGGTAAATTACTCATACTATGAATGTTAAGATGTTGTCCATAAAGATAATCAATTTTGGAAATTTGGTTTATCTTAATAGTTAGACTAGAGAATGGAAATGAGTTTCTTCAAAGAGATGAAAACCCTAGTGGTTTGAATTTCTATGTAGAAATCATATGGACAATATTGTACACATATTTAATGCATGTTTCATGACAAGATTATTGATCACACTTAAGCAATTAATTATGATTGAATATTCTTTTCTAGACACATTAAATATATAAAGATGATAATTGTCATACGTGTTTTCATTAATATGAAATATGACAATGGAATTTCAAAACTCTTTCTTGAGAAATTACTTGGCGAGGCGATAAGTAATCGAAAGGTTTTTGAATTCATATAATCTTTGGAAGTGTACAAGTGCAATAATTCATGAATGGATAAATGCATGCATCTATGAAATTATTCTTATGTTTAATTATTAAATCCTAGTTTTGATTTATAATTGAAATAAGATAAATTTTAAGTATTCCTGAAAGCTAGTGGGAGTATTATGTTAAGATTTTTAAACCTTATATGTTGTATAACATATATGAAGTAACATTCCTTGTAAGCTAAATGTTAAGTCTTATATTGAAATGAAACTTCACTTATAAGATTTAAGAATTAAAACATACAACCTTGGAATATATGTTTATTATCAATAAATATGTGCAGTAAAATAAATGATTCTAATAAAACATGATATATCATTTGGGAAATGGATAAATATCTTTTGATAAGATAGAACATAAATGAAATCTAAGTTTGACTCAGAGATTCATCATGTGCATCATGTTGTGTATTCAAATTGTTGTATCATTCTTGAATGATAGATGATTTGACCACATTGATATCTAATTAAAAGTTATTAGATAACTGTGTAATGAATATTCGAAGAATTACATCCTCACCGGAATTGCTCCTAGATTCTATGGATGAACAATATGTCAAATGTTGTGCAAATTGTCATCAGCTTTAAACTTGAAAGTTAGGAAAGCATCAAACATTACACAATAAGATATTAAAGTTTACGGAGTTTTAATGAGCATGTTGTTGTTTGTATACAATGATGCTGGTTTAATTGAGATGACACTCAATACTAGTCATGGTAGGATTTCATCCTTGTTAATGGCCATGTGAACTAGTTGTGCTAGTAAAAGCGCAGTTGCATTATACATTAAAAGAATAAGAATACTTTAAACTTTAAAATGTTTGAAAGTTTAAATTGTCATAAATTGGTGATAGAGGATGTCACATACTTTATGAATTATTATGTGGATTGGTGAATGCACACATACAAAGATTTCACTAATTGAATTCTTAAAATAAGTATTCTCAAAATTACGATAGATCAAGTTGGTTGATTTATGCCTTGTCAACAAGTATGATTGTCATTACTTGAGGCATAATTCATCAACTGGAATTTTCATGCATTGATCTATTTGGTATTTGGATAAAGGATGTTAAACAATTGTTATAATAAATCAAGTACTTGGTATGTTTGATTTTATAATATATTGTGTCCTATATTTGCATGTTTAATCCGTGAATAAATTTATTTATTCTAAATCGTCCGTTGTCAATTAATGATATGGGAGTATCATTAAACTAAGACAAATATGAGAGATATGGTAGAATATACTTGAAAGTATATTGATGAGAATGCATACCAATTTCAGATGATATTCAATGGATTGAATATAGGACTTATCCCAACTACATAATTTACTTTGTGGATATTGTTATAAGTAAATTATGAATAGTTATCCTCGGACTTGAGATACCGGATAAGTGTCATGAATGTAGTGCACGTCGTGGAACAACTTAACGCTATACGTGGCGGTAGTCATAAGGGTTGTTTCGAAGTGTTGCAAAGTTCGTGGTTATTCTCGTAGTCAAGATAGAATTTGTTCCTTCAAATTTATTTGAGTTTAATATTCTTTGGCCCTCGTAGGGTTGACAAGATGTTTGTGTGGCCACACCCAAAATCTCCCCTGAATATGTTCAGAAGATTTGGTAATCTTGCTCAATCACTTATAACGAGAAACAGAATAGTTGAATAAAGAATGACTTAATTCCATATCTTTATTTAACATGGTATTAGAAACAAAAGGATAATAATAATGAGAAATCATTAAAAGGTTTTTCCAGGAGACCTTACTTGAGTTGTACTAGAGGCATCGAAGTGTTGCTAGACGCTAACCGATGTGATCATACTATTAAGATATGTCCAAGTGGGAGCTGTTGGTTTAATGGACAAAATATTAATAGATGTGTGTTAGGATCGAACTCGAGACCTATGGGATTGCACGCGTTGCGTATGAGATTTAATTATATCACGAAATATTTATATGGTCGAACTAAGAAAAACGAGGGGGTTGAGTGTCGAGTTTTGAAACTTAAGGAGGTGCTTGCAATGACTTGTTGGACAAGGTTTAATGCTATATAAATATACTTTTTAGTCTCATTCGACAGATAAGATAGATGATCGACACAGGCAATAATATAACTCCAATGCATGATTTATTAAAACCAATAATAGTCATGCGCATGTATGTATGTGCTATTGTTTATTATGCATGTGCATGCTACAATGGTTTAATGATGATCATTCGCATGAATTCATGAATTTATAATACATGATTGACCGATTGATTTCATGATAATTTAATATGCATGATATCATGTCAAGTACATGTATATATTCATATATTCATTCCTTGCATATATGTATTTGACAGATGCAAGTAAAAGGGTTCGAATATATATTTAATCGTGATTTGAACCAAGATTCTAATTAAATCGCTAACAATACGCTGCGACATGATCGAGAAATCCTACTTTGGATTTTGGTGATTTACACTATTCGACTTTATTAAGCCGACTAGCACTCCAACCCTTATTAGGGTTCATCTCAATTGCTAGTTTGTGGATTTGATTCTTGTTCGGCTAGAATCAATAAAAGGTACGCATATTCTTTTATGTTAATTAATTGTTCATTAATAAATCCTATACGCGTCCGCTTGAATACTTTGATGTTTTGTGGTTATTTATTTGAATTTCATGTTATTTAATTCCAACATTAAGTCGAGATAATAAGAGAGTTTTTATCCTTATTCGCTCTGTGTTCTAAGTTGTCTCTCCTTGAAATCTTCACCGAGTCTATTATTTTAGTGTTATTTAAGTTCTACTTAAATGTTCCAATATTAAGAATATTAATAGGCGTGTTTGGTATCTCGTTAATACAACAAATTATGCAAACTGCATTTTCCATTTAAGAAAACGATTTTATTTTTTAAAAAGCTTTGTCAAATATTGATTTCTAACTAGTTACGTTTTAAAAATCTGTCTACTTGTTGTATGTCAACAGGAGACGCTCCAGTGAAACAAATTTTGTTTAAAAACAGTAACATATATAGAATACTTATTATATATACTACGTACTATCATCTTCTTGCATTAGTTTATTTCGGTTTTAGTTTGGCTTTGTTTAGAGCTGGTTAGCTATTAGGGTTTTCGTATTTTCTATTTTAACAATGATATGATCATTTAGTAATCAAGTTTCTATTTCAATTAAATCTATTTTAGTTTAAAACTGAATACAGAAAGTGTCTTAAAAAAGAAACAGATATTTGAGTGTCTATTAAAACTGAATACAAAAAGATAATTCTGCAGTAGTAGTTTAAAACTGAATACAAAAAGTGTCTATTAAAACAAACTAAAATAACTAAGAAATTCTGCAGTAGTAGTTGATATGATACTGATAACAATGGTACTCCATGTGGAATTAATATCATGTGATATGCGTTATCACAATATAATGAATTGATATGATTAGTAATCATTTTCGAGTTTTGTTGCTAGCTTCACTTTGAGCCTTTGAGGGTAGGTTGATCATGATCTTTTTGTATATGTCCCTTCAAATCTAGTATCTCAACTTAAATTACTGTTGAATCACTGCATTAACTTAGTCCCTAACTCTTCACTGCATTGTTTAAACTTCTTCATTTACAATTGATTCGTACGTATCTTGGGTAGGTAAACTCGTAAACTAAGATGTGATACGTGTAAACGGTTTGGTCATACGCTGCTTGACTGTCCTAAATCTGCTCCACCGTCTACTCAAATTTAAACAGATCGTTATCGATGGTTTCAAACCGTAAGTAACAAGAATAAGGGTAGGAATGGTGGTACAAATGTTTCTGGTAAGGGAGGTTTTAATAAACTTGGTGTGGGGCCTAAGTTTCGGTATCAACCTAAAGCGCCCCCTAATCCCAAGCAGGTGGATAATTCAAAGATGAAAGCCACTGAAGTGGCTAGTATGAGTGGGAAGACGATTGCTACATCTAATCCGTTTGATGCACTTAATATGATCGATACTGATGAATGTGGTACATCTACTGACGTAGTGGATTCTGGTTGTTCAATGGAAGATAAGGAGCCGCTTGTGAGTGATTCACTGGAAGCTAACGAGGGTGGCACTACCCCTATTGTTGAGAAAATTGGAGAGCTTGAAAAGCTTCTTATGGATGGGAAAACTACTCTTGTTGATGATGCTGGTAATCCTATTAAAAAGGTTGATTATCCAAGTAAAAAAGATTTTTCGTCTACTTCTTCTATTAAGAGGGTCAACTCATTCTCTAAGGTGGGAGAGATTGTGGTATCCGACAGTGATGATGAGGAGGTTGTAAACACCTTTGATGAGTCGAGTAACTTATTTGGTGGTTGTCATGATCGTGAAGATGACTTTGATGACTATGGTTATGATAACTATGCGGAATAGGTTTACGATCTTCCAGGTAATTTGGATGCCTACTACGACACTTATGGTATCAAGCTCCAAGGCCTTGGTAGGAAGTAAATGTTTTCTTCATAAGAGTCGATGTTATATTTTGAGTAGTGGTTTATTTTCTTTAGAAAATAGGAAGTATCTTGTTATGTAGTTTTTCGCCTATGTACGAATGAGATATGGGATTCACCCATATCCTTTCAGACTTAAACGCTTTTTTGAAAGAATATATTTACCAGGTCATTGACCTTTTACCAAAAAAAAATCGTAAACTAAGATATCACTAATGCCCTTTTGTAGTTTTTATATTTGCATGTCTTTCTAAAACACAAATTATAGTAATTGCAACAAGTTTTCTTTACCAATCATTTTATATTTGGCGCGGTTATACAAAAAAATAATATGGACAATATACGGAGATTCAAATTTAAAAAGTCAAAGTTTGTTTCAACGCAAAACCACTAGTTAAGAAGATGCACCCAAGAATAGGAAATTTATCCAAATTTGATCGAATGGATATATCCCAAAATATGTTTGTACAAAACTTTTGTAACTTCTTATACTCACAAATGTTTTTACATGCATAAATGTTCGTACGTATGCATGTATGTAGTCACAAACAATGAAGATCAGTGGTAAATGTCTGTAAGAAAATGACTAAAGGGTATGTCCAAACGCTAGATGTTACATTGAAGTTTGAGAAACTATATTTCAGTCCAGCTAGACGAAGCAGATAGAAGAAGAAGAAGAACCAAAGAAACGAAGCATATATGTCGTCACCTTCACACACAAATACACAATGATCGATGTATCCTCATCAACTTTATATATATTTATGTCAGAAAATTATATTTTAGTTAATATATAGCGTTAGAAACACACATGCATTCTGGGTTACCATGTCTCTTTGTATGCGTGATGGATGGATTATAGTATAAATGATTCGATTTTAGGTATATGTAGCATAAAACAACAAAGGGAAACCTACAAAATGGAAAGAAAGAGGACGCTCTGTTCCACGAGAACCTTTTTCATTTCTCTATTCCTTTTCATTCGTAATTTATAACAACTCCATACAGTATTGATTTTAGTAAAAAATATTTAAATTTACTATGATTTAGATATAAAAAAAACTCTAAAAAAGTTTAGATATTTTGAATAAGGTTTATATATAACTTATTGTGATAATAATATGTGTTAATGGATAAAATATTCATTAAACCTAGGTTACTTGGTGAACAATTTTTTTTTTGGTAAACAGTTTTTTCGATAAGTATGTTACTTCAAACGAACATTTAAGTATATATGATGCGGGTAAATCTTGTAACAAAGCATTGCAATTCCTAAACAACGAAAATGAACTACTAAACTCTAGAATATATTTGACTCAAGACAAAATATAAACTAACATATGTATAGTAAATCTAATATCGTCACAAAATGCCAGTTGATTTTCAGTTAAGTCTTCGTATTCATCCTAATCATATGGATTGTCATCATAGTGTTCCTTCCAACGTTCATATAAACTCTTCCAACTTACATATCCTCCTTTTGAGGAACTAGCAACCTTAGGATGATTAGATGCCATAAAATCAAAGTTTCATTATTATCCCCAATCACATCACTGTCACTTTCCTCTTTTGGTGGTCGTGAGACTGGAAGAAAAACGATTCTTGCAATGGAGAGCCAAAGGACTCAAATCAATCCAACGATGACCCTAAAAGGGCATATCCATATCAACTTCCTTGTTTTTTCCAACATTCTAATTATACTTGTCACTACTATCCTTCACATCAGTTTTATCACTACTAGTACTAACAGTGCCACAAAAGGCAGCAACACCAAGATTTTCAACCATATTACGAGCCTCACACGGGTTTGAAGTCACTATTTTAGTACTAATAAGATCAACTACATGAGAATTCTTATTCACACCACTAGAACTAGCCAGATTAGCCTTATTGCCTACTTTTTTAAAATCATTTCAATCAGTAACCAACCTTAGAATTATCCTTTGGTTTGGGTTCCTTTGAGTCCGTCTTCTTCAAAGTCTTTGGTTAAACATGTCTGTAAGTAACATGTGACTTGGGACCAACTGCTAAACCGCGAACAGCTTGCCTAGGAGCTTTCAAAATTTTTAAAATGTCGGGCACACTTTTCTTTGGACATTGGTCAATGATTTCTTTTTGGATAAATGTCCAAAGAATGTCCAAAAACGAAGAACGTTGGACATCTAGTAGGTTTTCACTCGTACTCCACACGAATAGTATGCAAAAGATATCCATCACTTTCAATTTTAGGCACACACCACAACAAGGGCATCATCAACTTAATGTTATCATGAAGATCAATCATGGCTCTCGCAAAACTAGACCGACTCCATGATTTCATGCACATAGAGGTTGTATCCGTATCTAGCATCAAAGGGGTGTCAAGTTTTGTAGCAATAGCACTCAATCCATCCTCCGTGAGTGATGTTATTGGCACATCATGGATTTTAAACCCAAACCGGTACACTCTTTAAGTCCTCCTTAAAACATTCATCATAGGAGACCATTTACGAAGAATCAGTGGCATATTACGAATCAACCATGGTCCACCTGCAAGCATTGCTTCCATACCCGTTTTTTAGATGAATTTAAAGAAAAAAATACCTTTTGCATTCATCATAGTATGAACAAGCCCAAAACTACTCCACGCATTCTTAACATAGATTTCAACCACCTGATACACCACTCTCTTACCCAGAAAAGACCCATAGATAGTATTCTCAAAACGTTACTTAACCTCTAGGGTCGATCTTATGTGAATGGAAACATCAGCCTCATTACTAGTCGGGGCTCTTAGGGTACGAAAGTTTGCACAGTTCTTACTAGGTTTACCATTAAAACTATTTCTAGCGTTATTCGACTTATCACCTCCTGTATTCAATGGCTTTTCATCACCACCCAAAAGTACAAGTTTTCCTTTCTACATTTGTTTTTCAATGTTACTAATTTTTTTTAGCTAATGAGATATTTGTGTCCACATCAGCATTCAATACATTGTCGTAAGATGTGGATCCTATACCTGTATTCAAGTTGACATCGCTTTCATTGTTCGATATAGTGATAGGAGTCGCATCAGATTATCCAACTACGGTTTTCAATACTAATTTCGGTCTTAAGCACGTCGGTATGTTTGGTTTGCCTTTTTGGGCTGAGGTATGGGATTCACGCATACCCATTTTACGTTATTATTATTTTTAGTAATAATATTTTATCGGAGGTAACCTTTTTACCCAAAAAAATATATTTACATCATTTGATGAATTACCAAAATCCATATCGTCTGAACCATAACATTAACCACACTATTTGAATTCATAGCACTAACACCTTGCATCGACGCATTACCAAAATCTATCTTGCTCAACTCATTCTTGTCCTTGTTCATATCATTCTTATGTCCACTCACTCTCCCTCGTGAGCGGAGAAAACCACTTTTCATGATCAAACCATGTAAACCACGTCACTAAAACCAACACAATACCAAACGAACCAAACAACTAGGGATGTTTAGGATTGGCTACTTAAACAATTCATCACTTTATTGAGTTTTGATCAATGTTGCAAAAATCGGTCAACTCGGCCGATTAATCGTTAATCGGCCAAGTACCTTGTCGATTTTGGAAAATCGGTCGAAAAATCGGCCAAGGAAAAAAATCGACACTAAGCAGTCCAAAAATTGGCCGAATAGGCCGATTAATCGGTCAAAAATCAGCCGAATCGTTAAAAAATCGGCCGAATCGGGCAAATCGGTCATTTAAAAAAATAATAATTTAGGAATTCTACTTAATTTGGGGATCGTATATTTCACTTATAACGCATAACGGGCATCATGATCAGAATTGGAGCCTTTTATTGAGGTTTGAAAACATAGTAGTCTTGGAATCGGTTAAGATTTTTAGTTTGGTCTCCAGAAATACTAAAATTTGCATAAAATACCAATCCGATTAATCACCGATTAATCCCGACTTGACCGATTACTCGCTACAGGGTGGTCGACCGCCCGACTACCGATTCACGATTTTTGCAACATTGGTTTTGATAAAATTAATAAGCAGTTCATGTATTACCTGAAAACAAACACCTTAAGATAAGCACTTAACCGTGTAACTCAGATAGTTCTCAACAATCGTATTGTTCTAAAAGGAGTTCAAAACATCTCAAGCTTATTCTTCTGATGGTTTGAGCTCTATTGCCTCTAAAATTAGTAATCCTATGCTTCTTGATTCATATACTAATGAGATGTGCTTAGAATCATGGGGTAGAAGCAGTTATGCTAGAGCATTGATTGGAATAAATACGACTAATGACCTTCGTGATACTTTGGTTGTCGTTGTCCCTAATATCAAGGGAACTGGTTATACGACACACACCATTCGTGTTGATTATGAATGGGATCCTCCTCGATGTAGTAAATTTTTGGTATATGGTCGTCTTCTTGAGGAATGTCCCAAAGCTCCTCCTAAACATGTTCCAAAATCTTCGGGAGCTAATAAGGGGGTGTCGAAAGAAGGGTTCACTAATGTCAAGAGAAAGGGCTTCCAAATAAGCCGGTGTTTGGAGTTGCAAGGAATATGGAATTTTGGCCGGTTGCTTCTAAGATTAATAATTCTCCTTCTACAACTAAGGAGGCATCTAAAAAACCAAGTAAGGTTGCTGAAGTGATTACCACGGTTAATGCTTTTGACGCCCTTGGTGATTTGGATGAGGATCATGTTGTAAGTAAACAGGCAAGTGTTACCATTGATGCATTTGACAGTCCAAGTAATACACCTCTTGTTGAAAACATTAATAAGATTGAAAGTAAAATTGTTGAGGGGAAGCTTGTGCTTCTTGGTGATGATGGGAAGCCGCTTCCTATGCAAAAGGAGGCTAATCGTAAACCTGTTATGGTTAATAAGGAAAAAATGTAGGTTGTCCATTTTCTAAGTTTGGGAATGTGATTATTTTGGATAGTGATAGTGATAATGAAGTTGAAGATCTTTATGATGAAACTTCTTATTTTATGACGAGTGGAGGTTCGTATAATACTAGTTTACATGAGGTGAAGATTTTGATCTGTATGACACTTATGACCTTCAAGGTTTAAATTCAGAACAACTCGCGTTTTGTGACTCAATAGATATAAATCTGCGTGGTCAGGGTAGATGTTAGTTTTATTCTTATGTTTTATAGTGTTTGATCATAAGATTGGTTTGTCTTTCTTATGCTTATTTAGATCTTAAGCTCTATATGTGTGTTTAGGTTGCCTTTTCGGGCTGAGGTGTGGGATTCACCCACACCAGTTGTTCTATAATTGTTTTTTTTAAGTAATAGTATTTTACCAGGGTAACCCTTTTACCCAATAAAAGGACTTGAGAAATAAATTTCAATGGACTTTTTTGCAAATTTTTTGCCCTTAATAAGTTAGTAGATATCTAGTTTTAGGAATTTTAAACTTCTTTCAATGTGTCAATTTTGAGTTGGCATTGCAAATGCAATGTTCTATCTTTTGGTATGCTTCAATTTAAGGAAATCAGTTTCTTAAGCTCAAGTATAGGTTTGGTTTTGCAGATTCAAATCGAATTTCTCACTCTAATAAGTCTAGAGGTTATGCTTCTAATTCTAATGCGACCAATTCTAATGTGGATGCCCCCTAGACTTATGCTTCTAAAATCAGCTCTTTGTCTTCTAAGAAAGCTAATTTTCGATTCATTGATGAGACGATTCCTAAGGATGATGACTATGACGCGGGTTTACCCATTGGTTCGGTTCAGGAGGTTAATGAGCGGATGAAAAATTTGCTCTATGGGTATTTTATTGGGAAAAGACTCCCGTGGTTGAATGGTTCGTGCGTAATAACTGGGGTAAATATGGTATTCATAAAGTCACAATGAAGGCGAACAATTTCTTCTTATTCAAGTTCTCGCCTCTAAAGGATGTTGAGGCTATTCTTAGGGATGGACCTTGGATGATACGTGGAATTCCTATCTTTCTCAATAAGTGGTCTCCATCGGTAAGTCTTTTTAAGGAATACTTTTCATGTGTTCCTGTATGGGTGAAGTTTCACAATGTCCCTATGGTTGCTTATACTTCATATGGGTTGAGTTTTATTGCTTCTAAAATTGGTATTCCTATGATGCTTGATTCTTATACTAGTAGCATGTGTTTGGAGTCATGGATTCGTAGTAGCTATGCGAGAGCTTTGATTGAAATCAATGCTTCCAAGGATTTCCATGACAAATTAGTTTTGGCTATTCCTAAACTTGTACCATTCCCCTTTCAGTAGTTGAAATACTTTCATCTGCCTAAATGATTTCCATAACTCCTTTGATCGAATCTAGAGTAGCCGTGAATGAATAGATTCGAGAATCAATAAAAAGTTTCCGGTTACAAGTCATTTTCTCATTACTTTAGGTCTCTTATTTTCTCTTTTAATTGGCATTACTATAGTGGGATTTCAAAGAAATGGGTTTCATTTTTTAAGCTTCTTACCCGCATGAGTCCCATTGCCGTTAGCACCCTTTTTAGTACTCCTTGAGCTAGGGGAAGGGTATACTAAGGAAACTATTTGCATTGAATACGAGTGGGAACCACCTCGTTGTGGTATGTGTTTCCTTTATGGTCATTTGAATGATGATTGTCCGAAATCCGCTCCTAAACATGTGGTTAATAGGACGAGAAATAAAGGCAAAGGTCCGGTATCAGGAGCTACTAAGGAGGTGACGAATGATGGGTTTACTACTGTCAAGCGAAATGGTCCCACTTATAAACAGGTTTTTGGGGTTTCTAAGACCAAGAAAGTGGAGTATCGTCCGGTTGCTCTTAAAAATACAAAGGCTTTTCCTCCTAAAGACTCTACTAAATAGGCATCTACGTCTAAACAACCAAGTAGGGCTGTAAATGAACTGAACATTCAGTGAACATTTCATGAACCGTTTGGTAAAAAGTTCGTTTACGTTCGTTTATTTATTAAATAAACGAACATGAATAGTATTTTATGTTCGTTTAGTTAAATGAACGAACATGAACAAAATTCGCGTCCATTCATTTTTTTTCGTGAACGTCCGATTATGCGATCGTTAACGTTCGTTTATGTTCATTTATTTATTTATATTCGTATATCATATCATTTAATTGTATAATTTTAAAATTGAGTTGTTTAATCAATATAACACTTATAAAACAATATATTGTGCATGATTTAATAAAGTTATGTTTGTTTGTCTATGTTCATTTATGTTCGACCGTTATGTTCGTTTAACATTCGTTTAGTGTCTTAATGAACGAATATGAACAACTCATTTTCTTAATAAACGAACATGAACAAGAAAAATCGTCCGTTAATCGTTCGTGTTCGTTTGTTTGTCCGGTTAAAATTAAACGAACGAACATGAACAAGGCCCCGTTCGTGTTCATCCGGTTCGTTTACAGCTCTACAACCAAGTAAGGATGCTGAAATGGTTGAAACGTCTAATGCCTTTGATGCTCTTGGTAATTTGAATGAGGATCCTATTGTTAGTATAGATTCGGATTTTGATTATGGATTTGGGAACATGGATAAACAGGCAAGTGCTACTATTGATTCATTTGGCAGTCCAGGTACTACACCTATTGTTGAAAAGATTAATAAGCTTGAAAGTCAATTAATTGAAGGGAAGCTAGTATTTCTGGGTGATGATGGGAAGCAACTTCATATTCAAAAGGCTAATGTGGAAAACTATGCAAGCATCCCAAGTTCATCCAATGCGTCTCCTTCTTGTATTTCAAAGAGCACTCCTAACATGGTTAAAGAAGGAAGAAAGGTAGGCAATCCATTTTCTAAGGTTGGTGATGTAGTCATCTCGGATAATGATGATGATGAAGTCCTTGATGACTTCAATGAAACTTTAATTTTATGGCTTTTGACGGTTCTAAAGGTGGTAGTGGAGTGGGCATGAGCAGGTCATTGGAACAATGGAATGAAGATACCCATGACCAAAACAATTATGATGATGATGAGTTTGATGATTGTGGTCTGACCGATGCTCAATTCAAGCTCGATAATGCTTATGACATTAATCTTCATGGTCAGAATAGATAGGTTGTTTTTATTTTGTTTTTGTAGAAGTATAACATGTAATTTCTTATGCTTGATTAGGTTTTAAGCACTGTAGGCGCTTTTGGTTTGCCTTTTTTAGGTTGAGGTGTGGGATTCACCCACATCCGTTGTACTTAATTGGTTTTTTGAGTTTTTTTTTTGGTAAAAGTTCAAAGACCCGGTAAATATATTACAACAAAAAACGTTTAAGTACAAAGGATATGGGTGAATCCCATATCTCAACCCGTTACATAGGCAAAAAGCTTACATAACAAGATACTTCTTATTCTCTATATAAGAAAATAAACCACTACTCAAAATATAACATTAGACTCCTATGGAGATCAAATTACTTCCTACCAAGGCCTTGGAGCTTGATACCATACGTGTTATAATAGGCATCCAAATTTCTTGGAAGATCATAGACCTGATCCGCATAGTTGATACGCATACAATGCGCGTTCGGGATCAAAGGAACTTCCTTTTCGTCGAGCAATTTTTTCAACACCCTAGGCAGTGAACCTAATCGTTGTAGTGTAGTATCAGGGTAAGCCTCGGGAATTGATATCGTTCTCTAGGAGAATAGGAATACTAGTGAGAAATTACTACGCTAAGGTTGGGGTTGAGGAAGATTGTTTTTTTATCTTTTTTATGTTTTTTAGAAAATAGAAAGGTACGAATCTTGGGGTATTGGATTTGGGGGGTGGTATTTCTACCGATTACTCTACTTATCTAATTATCTAAACTAAGGTGAGTGTAGTCTATGTCTATTGTTGTGTGCTCTTATGATGATTAAAAATGTGTTTACTTAGATGCTATTACTCCCTAGTTATCTCCTATTGATGGTTGAATTGTCACGTCCTTATTCTTAAAGCGTTGTGTCTTCTAAGGTCGTAGGTTAATATATTTTACCAGGGTGGAAGTTCCCTTTTACCCAAAAAAAATGTCGTAGGGTATGCGTTTTTCCCTAACTCTTTGAGACTAGCTTAAGGTTATTGCCTACGAAATCTCTAGGATTCATAAACTAACTCTAAGGTTATCTTTGGATGTTTAGACTACAATAACTCTAGGTGATTATAAGCTAATGTTCACTAAGATTACTCAAGCATTAAAAATACAACGAATGACCTATCGCAATACTAGGTCAATCACAATTAAGATAAGAGACAACCAATCAATATTCAATACCTAGGTTTCATAGATCTAAGCAAACACATAAGTAAATTAGCCGGACATGGAAAACATGCAAGCATACACACAAACAATTGAATACATAATTGAATTAATGAAGTAAATCACTTATCTTGTCGTAAAATAGGGTATGGAACCCTAAGATACTACCCAAGACAGCCTATGTTCGTTTTAGGTTTTTACTCCACAAAACTACCTCTCTAAATACTGAAAATTCGAATTCTATATATAGAGTTACAATATGCGACGGCATCACTCTTTAATTGTGACGCCGTCGGATCGCCGCCATTAGGTTTTCGTCTTGGCCACGTCAACTCTGTGACGGCGTCACCTTATGCTTGTGACGTCGTCAACTTAAACCTCTGCTGCCGTCGGGATCCAAATCTTGGCTGTCTGAGTTGTGACGCACTACTCTTTTAAACCTGATGTCGTCACTTGTAAAATAGTAATTTGCTCTCTGAGTCGTCTCAAGGTGTGTCGCGAAGGCGTCGCTATTAAGCTGTGACGTTGTCCCCTTCTACTCCTCCTGACGTTGTCGTTGCGACTCGACCGTCAGTTATCCCGACGTAAACCGGTGCGATTTTCGGAAAAATTCTAGAAAATTTATATCTTGAATCGGAAAAATTTTCGCAAAACATCCATTATGACTCGATACAAGCATTTGACTCGAACAACACACATGTATATCTTTTAATAATCGTAATTTCATGTTCACGTTCTATTTGAAAACGTGTGTAATCCTCCCTACACTTATCCCTTTTGTAAAATACCTTTATATGTAATTAAGACGAGGTTAAAGACAAAATAAAGCATTTTTACAATTTCAAACATGAGAATAAACAATCAATAAAAGATATACGACACACAAACAAGCAAACAATTAAGCATGGGTTGCCTCCCACGAAGCGCTTTTCTTTATTTATGAGTCTTGTAGCTAGACTCGAAGTCATGCCCCTACGTTCCTCTAATCTTAGAGGTCCATTCGATTTCTTTCACTCTTCTCTCATCACGAATATACTCAGGGCCTAACTCTAGACAAGCGGTGTAGTGAACCTTGTTCTCCCAATCTACTTCAAAGGCCGGAATGTTGTCAACATCTAGATCATCAATACCCTCAAACTTCTTATTTTTGTAGGGCATTATATACTTAACACATTCGATCCCATTTGAGAACTTGGCTATTCCTTCCTCTTGATCATAAACCATCTTAGATTCCTCAATAAATGGTCTCCCAAGTATTTCATCTCCTAGAAACCCATCAATGATGCCCTTAACATTCTCCAAGATCATGAAATCACACCTATATGTGAAGTTACCTGCGAAGACATGCAATCCTTTGGCCCTCCCAACATAGTTACTCACTTTCGTAGGGTGAAAGGGGTCCCTCATAGGTCCTAACTTTTTGCTCATGATCCAATTGTAGTATAGCCTAGACATTATGTTCATTGGTGCCTTAGAGTCAATGTAAGTGTGATCCCTATATAAGTATCCAATTATGCACGGTATCTTAATATTTTTATGGTTACCACTTCTAATGCAAGGCTCGAAAGGTGGATGCGGGAAGTTAACTACGTTATAGTGATAGGCGGTTTCCTTCCCATTAGGGTATGAATCGAAATACTCCCTAAGTTCTTCCTCCTCCTTACATCCTTCCATAACTTCTAATACCTTATAATCTCCTTCTTCTAACTCATCATCAGAATCACTCGAGGTTGATTTACTATCAAAAGTGCCAGTGGATTCCCTAAGGGCCTCTTCAAGTGCATTTTCAATTATCCTATTCAATTTCCTAAGCTCTCCATATTCACTCACAATAAGAGCTCGGATTTGGTTGGCAAAAGTGGGATCAAATGGTAGGTTATTGGTGGGTTATCACCTTCCATGATGAAAAGTGATGGGGTTACTAACAAAGGTCACGAAGAAGGGGGATAGACTACGAGGAAGCTAAAAATGGGGAAAAAAAGCTTACTTGATAGGAATCAAGCAAGGAAACCTAAACGAGGTGGAAATCTAACTAGCTATTCTATTCCCCGGCAGCGGCGCCAAAAAACTTGATACACATACAACGCGCGTTCGGGGTCAAAGGAACATCCATTTCGTCGAACAAGTTTTTCAACACCCTAGGCAGTGAACCTAATCGTTGTAGTGTAGTATTAGGGTAAGCCTTGGGAATTGATATCGTTCTATAGGGGTTTAGGAATGCTAGTGAGAAATTACTATGCTAAGGTTGGGGTTGAGGAAGATTATTTTTTATCTTTTTTATGTTTTTTAGAAAATGAAAAGGTACGAATCTCGGGGTATTGGATTTGGGGGGTGGTATTTCTACCGATTACTCTACTTATCTAATTATCTAAACTAAGGTGAGTGTAGTCTATGTCTATTGTTGTGTGCTCTTATGATGATTAAAAATGTGTTTACTTAGATGCTATTACTCCCTAGTTATCTCCTATTGATGGTTGAATTGTCACGTCCTTATTCTTAACGCGTTGTGTCTTCTAAGGTCGTAGGTTAATATATTTTACCAGGGTGGAAGTTCCCTTTTACCCAAAAAAAATGTCGTAGGGTATGCGTTTTTCCCTAACTCTTTGAGACTAGCTTAAGGTTATTGCCTACGAAATCTCTAGGATTCATAAACTAACTCTAAGGTTATCTTTGGATGTTTAGACTACAATAACTCTAGGTGATTATAAACTAATGTTCACTAAGATTACTCAAGCATTAAAAATACAACGAATGACCTATCGCAATACTAGGTCCATCACAATTAAGATAAGAGACAACCAATCAATATTCAATACCTAGGTTTCATACATCTAAGAAAACACACAAGTAAATTAGCCGGACATGGAAAATATGCAAGCATACACACAAACAATTGAAGACATAATTGAATTAATGAAGTAAATCACTTATCTTGTTGTAAAATAGGGTATGGAACCCTAAGATACTGCCCAAGACAGCCTATGTTCGTTTTAGGTTTTTACTCCACAAAACTACCTCTCTAAATACTGAAAATTCGAATTCTATATATAGAGTTACAATATGCGACGGCGTCACTTTTTAATTGTGACGCCGTCGGGTCGCCACCATTAGGTTTTTGTCTTGGCCACGTCAACTCTGTGACGGCGTCACCTTATGCTTGTGACGCCGCCAGCTTCAACCTCTGACGCCGTCGAGATCCAAATCTAGGCCGTCTGAGTTGTGACGACCTACTCTTTTAAACCTGATGCCGGACATAGCAATTTACTCTCTGAGTCGTCTCAAGGTGTGTCGCGACGGCGTCGCTATTAAGCTGTGATGCCGTCCCCTTCTGTTTCAGCAGCTTGAGTGTCTCGATTCTTGACTTTGGCCATTTTATTCATATAATCGCGCCTTTTCGTCCGAATAAGTGTCATTCTAACAATTTGCCTTCAAGAGACCTAAAAAGTGAAAAGGAATAAATTAAGTAATAACGGATACAAAAGTGATAAATTAAGGGCTTAAATGACCCCTCAAAAGTGTACCTTTTAAATCCTTATCAATAGTTATCATAATCATAGTCATCATAGTCATCTTCGCGGTCATGACCACCACCAAATAGATTACACGTCTCATCAAAGGTGTTCACAACCTCCTCATCATCACTATCAGAATCCACAATCTCTCACACCTTAGTGAATGGGTTAACCCTCTTAGTAAAAGAAGTAGCCGGGAAATCCTTATTATAACCCTGATAATTAACCTTTTTTAATAGGATTACCATTATCATCAATAAGAGTAGCTTTCCCATCAATAAGAGGCCTTTCAAATTCCTCAATTTTCTTAACAATAGGGGTAGGACCAACCGCGTTAGCTACCATTGAATCACTCACAAGTGGATCTTGTGATACATTACATGTCTCGAGAGACCCAACCTCCTTTGCTTCCATTGTATTACCAAAAACCTCCACATCAGTAGGATTGCCACATTCATCAAAATCGATCGTATTAAGTGCAACAAAAGGATTAGATAGCAATCTTCGTCCCACTCATACTAGCCGCATCAGTAGCTGTCTTCTTCGTACTATCCACCTTCTTGGGTTCAGGAGGAGGCGCTTTAGGTTGATACCTAAATTTAGGACCCACTTTAGTAAAACCTCCCTTACCTGGAACACTTGGACCACCATTCCTACCCTTATTCTTGTTAGTGACAGTTTGATACCCATCATTAATAGTCTGTTTAGGCTGATTAGGAAGTGGAACATATTTAGGACAATCAATCAGCGTATGACCAAACAATTTACATGCATCACACCGAGGCGGTTTCCATTCGTATTCCACCCGAATCTTTTTAATAGTAGATCCTGTCCCATCAAGTAATGGTATCTCAATAGTGATGCTCTCCCTAATAACATGATCTGCCTTAACTTCAATCAAGCACCTAGCGAAACTACTTCGACCCCATGATTCCAAGCACATTTGACTAGTATAGGAATCCAACATTTTTGGCGTACCAATCAGTGTAGCTAGGAGACTAAGACCATCATCGAAGAACATAGCAAGGGGCACATCATGGAATTTAACCCATACCGGAATATTAGTCAAATCCTCTTTAAGCAGATTAGTATTCAAAGTCCACGTTTTAAGAATAATTGGCACATTCCTAATCATCCACGGTCCATTTTCAAGTACATCATCAACCCCTTTACGAGTGGAAAACTTAAAGAAAAAGAACCCCTTCGCATTCATCATAACCTTTTGAATACCATACTTGGCCCAGGTATTACGAACGTAATAATCAACAACCGGAAAAGCAATACGTTTACCAAGGAAGTAACCAAAAAGGGTATTCTCAAATTTAGAGTTTACCTTCTCAACGACTTTCATAGAAATGGAGAGATCCACCCCATAATACTTTTTACTACACTTTAACCTACGAAAATTTGATTTGCGCTTCGTCGATTCATTAGCAGATTTACCTTTGACATTTGCATAACTCGTGCCACTTGTAGCACTAACATACGACTTAGGTAATGGATTAACCTCAGCAGCCTGTACAATAGTTGTAGTTCCAGTTACTTTCTCCGTTGGTGAGGAAACATGCATCCTTCCAGCTTTTGATGCTACACTAATACCATCTTCACTTGGTAGGTTAGCACCCATAGTAGTGTTATCAACATCATGAACAATATTTGAAACGGTTTGAATATTAGTACCCATATTATTACTAAGCAACGGATAATCATGCACGTTTAAATTAGCACCAACCGGTTCATCCATAGAATTCAGTGTACTCATCATTCCAGTAGGACCAACATCACAAAATACATCATCAGTAACACCCATATTAGGACCAGCATCATCACACCCATCAACCTTACCCGATTGCAAGACACTTGTAGCAAGTTTTGGTTGGGACGAAGATGTACTATAATCCGTTCTCAAAACAGCTCCCAGCACAAGAATATCATGTGCATTCTGAGGTCTAGTGTCTCGTACAGCAGCAGTTGAAGCAAGTTTAGGCTTTGACGAATTATTACTACCAACTTCGAGGTCTTTCAAAGCCTCCACATCCACTTTACCATCATCCATATTATCCAAACAAACAGAACACGACAAAACGAAAAACTGAAAACCCTAAAAGTGAGATAACAAGTCGAACAGGAAAACAAGAAGAAACACACGTCCAGTCTTCAATACGAGGGCCTAAACAAAGCTTAGGCAATCATTAAAAGGAACATAATACAACTCTAAGCGACTCCCACTATGGCTACCAGATAGAAGAATTAAAGAAAAACCTATGCGATACCCTAAAAAAACGATGAACAAGAAACCCTAAAAAACTCAAGCGATCGCAGAAACCTGGATTAATCAAACAAAACACGGATGTATATGCTTAATTAGAACATATTAGAGCAATGGAATAAGAGTTTAGAGCATATTGTAGAACGTTTTTTGGTTTGTAGGGGATTCACACATGTCGCCAAAGAGGAATAGGTTTTAGGGTTATATTCCTAAGTCTTTAATTGGTTTTTTAAGTAATAATATTTTACCGGGGACAACCTTTTTACTAAAAAAAAATCTAGAGGTAACATATTGTATGAAATTAAACCGTGTACTTTTATTTTCATCAATTGATGATCCGTTATCACATTGTGATCTTTGATATATTTTGCCAAAAAGCAAACCTTCACTTTTCGGTAAAACTTATGGTTTGGAGCCTTAAATCAAGCGGTCATGGTTACGAAATTCATTACTTGAATAACTGTCTATATGACCCTTAGTCAATCATATCAATTTTGCAATTTTTAAAATTCTAAATGCTATACGCCCATTATCCTAAAAAAAACATCTTTGTGTAGCACCTGTGGCTGTCTACAGACTCATATTTTGCTACTACAGGTATTATTAATAATAGGGTACGATATTCCACTGGTCACACTTACGAACCAGTAGCATATTGTGTGTGTTCAAAGTATATGTATGAGAAATAGTGTCACGGGTTTGTCTTGAAAAGCTCTTATTTTTCACAGTCCTAGACCAGACACATATTCCCTCTTTCTTCTCTCTCTACATCTTCGAGGAACACACTCTCACTCAACCTACGTACTACTAGTATAAGTATATTACCACAAGTATCAACATCCATTATTATTATATATGTTAGATCTCCCCTTCTTTTATCATATTATATCTCTCTTCTAGTATAAGTTTCCACCAACCCTCATCTATCTCTAGAATCATTAGAAGAAACACTCACAAGATTTGATATATTTAAGGTACTATGGCGTTGATGATGGATAATAACTCATGTGATGGTATATTATTATCATTAGACTCTCATAAATCAATGCCTGCTCCTTTCCTCACTAAAACATACCAACTGGTAGATGATCCCATCACGGATCACATTGTTTCTTGGGGCGAAGATGACACTACCTTCGTTGTATGGCGGCCACCCGAGTTCGCTCGTGATCTCCTTCCGAATTACTTCAAGCACAACAATTTCTCTTCTTTTGTTCGACAGCTAAACACCTATGTATGCAACCT
This sequence comes from Chrysanthemum lavandulifolium, assembly GCA_022545495.1. Classification (NCBI taxonomy): domain Eukaryota; kingdom Viridiplantae; phylum Streptophyta; class Magnoliopsida; order Asterales; family Asteraceae; genus Chrysanthemum; species Chrysanthemum lavandulifolium. The sequence goes on from CM040244.1 coordinate 206,883,639, forward strand.
TCTTTTTATGTTAGGTTTAAACTATTTACTCCGTATTTCTAAAAAAACATTGATAACCGGCAACGTTGATTCAAACTGAACATTTTTCCTTTTGTCCAGAAAAACACCTATGAAGTATGCAAACTTCTCTTTAGATTATGTTTAAGCTGATTATTTCTTGCAAAAACAAAACGTTGATAACTGGCAACACTAGTCTCAACTCATTAGTTCCATATATATGTATATGTATATATCTGTATTTTCTAAGCTACTAATTTTTGGTAGTTTTTTTTTCTTGATACTTATTAGGGTTTTCGAAAGATAGTACCGGACAGATGGGAGTTCGCCAATGAGTTCTTCAAAAAAGGAGAAAAACATCTATTATGTGAGATCCACCGTCGAAAAACATCACAACCGCAAGTTGTCGGGTTAAACCACCACCATTTCACCGGAATTAACGGTGGAATAGGTGGAAATAGTTTCTTTACATATCCATCAACACGCGACAGCATCTCACCACCAAACTCCGATGATGACTCCCCACCACCTTTTTCATCACCAACAACAACCGTAACACCAACAACAGGAATATTCAGCATCTTTTCGAACCAAAATGGTATTAGTACTAATACTAGAGGTAGTTATAACTCCGTAACCGCTCTGTCTGAGGATAACGAGCGGTTGCGTAGGAGTAATAACATGCTAATGTCGGAGCTAGCACATATGCGCAAGCTTTACAATGATGTGATTTATTTCGTTCAAAACCATGTGAAGCCTGTGACACCTAGTAACTCATTCCCATTACTTCTTCATAAACAACAATCGCAAACAACATCTTTGTTTAATGGTGGTAATATGGGAAATAATGCGAATGCAACGGTTGTTTACCCTAGTAAACCTCAACAGTTGCAGTTTCATGATTCGACAATGGAAAACATTGTAAGAGATCAAGATAAGGTTAATGGGACGACAAGAACGAAGCTTTTCGGAGTTCCATTGCTGTCGAAAAAGAGAATGCACCCGGAGTATGGGAATGCTAATACAATTGTGGAGACTCATAAAGCAAGATTGATTCTTGAGAAAGATGATTTAGGGTTGAAACTCATGCCTCCTTCTACTTGTTAAATCTTTAGGTCATTGTTTCCGACCTTTTAGCTAGCTAACTAGGGCTATCTGATCTGAGTCTATTGTAACATAAACTCACAATGCGTGCCAAGCTCCCTTGAACTCTTTTACTCACTAATCAAAACCAGCTCTTATTTGATATATCTAGTACCGAATATAGTAGCATTGTGCATTTGAGCAAAAAGTAATCAAGACATGTTACTGATCTTATATTCGTATCTAGCATATCATTCTAAGTCACACTTTAAGATCTGAATGTTTTAGTTAAGTTTCATTAATGGTGTACAATGATAGCTTCTCACAGCATCCCCAATGCTTTAAGTCTTCAATGACTTAAAGCATTTAATACATTAAATGCATACTATACTTATAAATTAAAGCTTTTGAGAAAGACTTGGTGTATGTCAAGTCTTTATGTAAAGCTTTTTAAAAAGCTTTCAAAAAGCTATTGATGCAATGCTAAAAACACTACTTAAAAAAAGAAAAAAACTTTTGCCCATTTGAAGCATTGTAGATGCTCTTAGTTAAGTTCATGCTCCAGGTACTAGTTATAATTATGGTACAGTTGGTATTCCAGAAACTAGAAGTGTTCTTCAATAGATTACTTGACTTATGTTTCTTAGCTTCCTCGCGTATTAGGATTAAAAAGACATTTCTACTAATTGGAATGGATGTTATGATACGATAATCATGTATTACGTTGTTCGTCATGTTTAAAGGAATAATAATTGTTGTATATGATTTGTTTGTCAATCTTATGTAATCTTGTTGCTTGCTAGTTTATAGCTTCATTTATACAAATTGATTTCCATTAAAAAAAGAAGAAGAAATACATGCATTTCTAAGTAAAAAGATAGATTTTAAAAGTAAATTAGCTTAGAACCCACGAATTGCTAGTTTTAGATTAGATTCTAGAAGTAATTATCAACACGAATATCTATCTTCAAGATTAAATCATTTGCTCAAAAAAGTAATAAGATGGATCTAGAAAAAATAGAAGAAATTTAAAAGACGGTCATCATGATGATGATCATCATCAAATCTTTGTGATTAAGGTTATGATCTCAAAACAATATTATTAATTTATTATGAAAATTTTATTTTACTAGCTTATTTTTCTTTATTTATGGATGATGTGTGCATGGAAGACAAAGACATGAAAACAGAAATATGAAGCTAGTTCGTGTGATTCGATGAAAGAAAAGTATTACTGATCGAAAACCAATACTAGAAAACGTTGGGTTTCAAACGTTTCAATCAATCACGTCCCTCTTTCCACCTCTTCTTGCTTCTGACCGCTAAAGATAAAAGGAATATTTTTCTTGCCCTTTAACTTTCTTTTTCTATATATCCTTCTTTGGATCCCCTTTCCTACTTTCTTTCTTCACTTCACTTCACTTTTTCCATTTTCTTTTTTGGAATTCCAGCACATCCAAGTATAATAGATTTAAAGCCATAGATTTATCTACGTGAATGGATAACATCATAAGACTCAAGAACCAAAGTTTATAAGCTCCGGCTGCAGCTAACAACTAGTTCCGTCAAATATACCCTTGCACTAAAATATTACCTGCTTTTGGAGAAAACATTAAGGCTTTCTGCGGGGACATGTCCCCGCCGAATAATTTATGTGAGAATATGTCTCCGTTGAAAGTCGACCATTAAAACTCTCTCGCTGATTCTTTTGGCGGGGACAGTTTCACACTTTCTGCGGGGACATGTGAGACCTACAACCATTTTGAGTCGGTCAAACTTATCTAGCGTGGCACCACTTTCGGCGGGGACACGTTACCGCCAAAAGCATTATTTAATGTTGTGTTTATAACCTAACTAATGGATTAAATTAATTAATCTACACTTTATGCGGGGACATGTCCCCGCTAAAAGTTTGTGATAAATTTGTGATTCAAACTTTTGCCGGATACATGTTCCCGCCAAAAGCCTCTGATCTGCGCAAAACCGTCAAGTCTTTACAGACTTAAAACAGCTCAGACGCAAATGCAATGAAGATCAGAGAATACAGGGGATTCTCGGTCGTTATGTCCCACTGAGACTCAATGGTGTGTTAAACACATGATCGACGATAGAATGATCACTAATGATAGCGATCGAAAGGATTAGGATATGAATATTACACTCATCGAAAAGGTTATAAATAAAAGCGACTTAAATACAAATTAAGAAAATTAAAAGATAAAATCTATTAAATAAACGCTATCACTATTTTTAAAGATCGATGAACGCTTATGATATTTATAAAATAACTTAAATAAACTATATTAACTAAAACGTAAACTCAAATTACTTAAAACGTAACTTAAAATGGAAACGCACGTTATTTACAAAAATTCTGTTTGAGCGCAAGATAAAACGTAAAATTTATGAAATAAAAGTCCTCTGAATGTAAAAACAATTTTTACGTAATATATGACAAAAGAAAATTTTAGGAGAAAGCGGAATATTTTTTGAGTTTTATTTTATTTATTATGAATTAAAAACGATTTTACACTAATTTAATTATTAAAAATACTAAACATTTTGAGAAAAATACGAAAAAATCACAAAAATTACTTTAGATGTTACTGATCCTAAGAAAAATGAAAAAGGTGGGTACTGCTTTATGAAATAAGCTGGAAATAAGCTCAAAAGAGCTTATCCCCAAAACTGACCAACTCCCTTATAGTTTAAGTATTGCAAGCTATGACAAGAAAGTCCCAAGGGCGCATTTGGTTACAGGTACACATGCAACTTCCTATACGGGGGAGGTCCCTAGTTCGAACCTTGGCCTCCCCTTTTGCCATTTTATTTTTTTTTTTCTTGATTTTTCTTTTTGCAATTTATGAATAAGGTGAAAATAAGACTTTTTTGTGAAGACACTTTTTATCAAAGCTTGAATAAGAAGTTTATAACCGCTTATTCATAATGAGCTAATGTAGCAAACAAACACCCCTTTGGCGCTTTGAAGCTAAAAGAACTTTGAATAAGCACTGAAATGGAAATAAGCACTAGAAAAATGGAAATAAGCAGGCATACACTATGCTAAATAAGCTATAAAAGACTAAAAGCAATCAAGTGAGGAAAAGCGGTTGGGAGATATGGGAAGTTCTAAAAGTACTAAGCATACAAACAAAATGATAAGCTAACTAGATCACCTAATAAGTACTAATTAAGCTAACTAGAATCAAATGACACCTAATCTAGATTACCTAATAAGCACTAAGGATACCTAAGATAAGCTAATGGGAAATGCTAAATAAGCTAAACAAAAAAAAATGTGCAAAGCATCGTTATCAGAGTAACCTGACTTGCGATTCTGATGGTTTTGATGATTTTGAAGCAATTTTAACTAACCTAAAGCTAAACCAAGTACAAATAAGCTATTGAAATGTTGAGAGGGGTATGTGGAGATGTGAGACAAGTGATTTGGACCAAGTTTTGACCACAAATAAGCTTGAAAGCTTTAAACAAAGACTAAAGTCATTTGCTTTTACGAGCAAGACAGAGACAGATATGGATTTTTTTTTGTTTTCAAAACTCAACCAAACTCGCAAACTTTGTAAACTTAAGCTAAACTTTACTTTAAAACTTGTTTAAACCTTAAACCACTTTGACTTTGAGAGTCAAAGTGGGTGAAAATAGTTTTTTTTTACCCTTAAATAAGCTTAAACCAAACACCCTTTTAAAAGGGTGTTAAACTTATAAAACTGATTTTTAACAAACTAGACTTAGATTTTTCTTTTTAAAACTTACTACTAGCTTAAAATAGAACTTTTGAAACTGATACTAAAGGCAATAAGCTAATAAGCACTAAAGTGCTTATTAGCCAAATAAGCAGTTAAGAGAAATTTGCAAGAAGAAAAAAAACTTTTTCATTAATAAAAGAAAGTAAATTACAATAAAAGAAAACTAAAAATAAAACTACTCAAATTCCTAATGCCTTATAAAATGGCTACAAGCTTCTATTTATACTACTCATGTCTAGGTCTTGGAGCTTTTGCTTGCTTTTTCTGTGAGAGACAGTGGGCTTGTGGATGGCTTTGTGTTTGTTTGTTTTAATCCTAGCCATAGAAATCAACTTGGGCACCACTCCTTCAATCTTGGCCGTCCACACTTTGGCGCCAAATTGATATAAGCCAATTGGAGAGATTGAGTGAAAAGGTAAAAGGATCATTTAATGATATTTGTCTTGTGTTGAGATGGAGGAGACAAGAAAATGATATGGAGAGGAGGGGTGGTTTGGTTGAGTGATTTCGTGGATATGGTGGGAAGAAGAAAGGCTTAGGCGCCAACAGGTGTGTTTGTTTGACTTGGTTGACTGACCAAGTGGTATTAATAACCAAGGGGGTCAAAAGGATATTGGCTGGGGTTCAAAAAGAATGGCAGGGGGTCATATGGGTTTAAGACAAGGGTCAAAATGGTTTTAAAGGCTTATTAATGACAAGGACTCTTGTGCAATTTCTGAAAACTCAAGGACCATTCCTGCCAATTCTGTAAAGTTGATCCAAGGACTAAAAATGACAAAGTTTAATAATGCAAGGACCAAAGTTGCCATTTTCAGATTTTCCGGGGGCCAATTTTGCCAATTTTCAAACTTGGAGGACTATTTTTGTAATTTTCTCAAACTTTTTATATTTTTCACCAAAGGGCTAAATTTGACAAGTTATGATTTAAAAAGGACCTTTGGTGATTTTACTTTTGAAATTATGACTCAGGGACTATTTTTGACAATTTTTGAAACTTGGGGACTAAACCGCAATTTTGCAAATTTGATACGTTTTCATCCGATTTTGATATTTTGCATTTAAAACACATAAAACACCGATTTGTGATATTTTGATCATTTTGATGTGTTTCGAGTGTTTTCGATGATTTTGCGTTTATATTGTACAAAATGATGAGTATTTAGACACTCATCAATCCCCACATCGAGATATTGCTAGTCCCTAGCAATGATTTGAGAAAACATAATGGATTTTAAACTCTTTACCAAAAGCCATTACTCGAGTAGCCAAATGTTTGATTCAAGTAAGAACCATGGTACACCGATAACCATGTGATTTTGAGCAAACCACCGACTTTCAACGGATTTGATTTTGTCTTTACCGAAGCCGCACTTTCCTCGGACTAGCCAACTCTTAGATAAATTATCAATATTATCTTTGGTGAGTCGATTACCAATTATGGATTTTCCACTGCCTTTACCACAAGCCATAACCTTGCGGGCTAGCCAACTCTTCACTTTTTAGGATATGGTGAGTTGAGAACCATACAATTTTGGGCAAATTGCAAGCCATATAAACGGATTTGATATATCTTTACCAAGAGCCGTTTGCTCCTGGATTAGCCAATCCTTTAGTTTATCAAACATGGCGGACTAATAACCAAATGAGAAAGTGTAAAACACTTACTCCAAAAAAAATTTTGGCCAAAACGGGAATTGAGTAGATAATATATGAAATTCGTGAGAATTCCCCACACTTAGAAATGAATATTGCCCTCAATATTCAAAGAACCGCGGTTATGCCGAAACAAAGAACGAAAAGGGAAATACTACGCCATTATTTGAAAGGATTTTTTTTTTTTTTTTTTTTTTTTTTTTAACTTAATATAACTTCAGGGGCACTCCCCACACTTAGGTGGTAGAAAGAGGTGAGAAGATGTAAATATGGGTGAAAACCCATATGGTGCGTCTATGTTTTTGATTACCGAGTCGCTAGCTTGACTCGACCCCAATTCATTGGTTCATGGGAAGCAAAGTGGAAGAAACAATCTCCATCGGACTTTCATTCAAGATGTTTGGATAAACATTGAAGCACGTGAAAGTTCCACACCGATGAGATATAGAGAGAACCGCTCAAAATGATGACCGAAAATGCCGGGGTCAAAGATAGTGTCTTCATTCGAAGGAGTGAAGAAGAGAGACGACACATCATATGTGAGGAATGGAAGGAAGATGTTTATAACAATTAGGATCCATTCGTCATCCTCAAATGTAGACGATCGGGAGGAAGGGTGAAGGTAGTATCATCAATAAGCAAACTCTTATGATAGAGTACACCTTCCTCCGAGCCAATATCATCCTCAAGATCAAAATAGAAATGATCATATTCGGAGGAGATATGTCATGAGAGAGTTCACCGGAGAACTCTTCATGAAGAGAATCATTGGAAAAGCCTCAAGCTCGGGCTTGTCCAATGTAGAGTCACTATCCACAACGGGATAGGAGATGAAGTCGACTTAGCACAAAATGATTCGATCTTAGAAACGAGGAGATTTATATTGAACAATTGTTCACGAAGTATCTCGTCCTCAATTTCGGATCATCGAATTTTCACTTCTTCTAAGCTAACTAGCTCGGAAGGTAGCTCCTCGACATAATCGATGTCTCCATAGGATAAAGAATCGTCAAACGAAGTACAATCGCTATCGAATCGGAGAACATCTCGACATGATCATATGGAATGTCAAGAGGAGGAGAAGAATTATCATCAAGAGGCTCATCACACATATTACGGAGATAACCTCGGACTCACTGGGGTTGGAACAAGGCTCTCAACACTAGATGATTCCATTTCGGAATAGTGCTAGAAGGCTCGTCCCCATTATGAGAGAGTCAATGGGAGCTACAGGTGTGATTTCATTGACAAGCTCTCATAATATTCCTTCACTTGAATAGAATCCTCATCATCATCGCCATCATATCGGATTCTTATGTTCATCTCTTTCAAGCTTACACAACATTCTTTTCATTTGTAGCTTCTTTCGAATGCGTATTTCTTCGTAACTTTGAGGAAGATTACACTCCTCGTGATCGGTGAAATCTTTGTGAAGGCTCGAAGTCGATGACCGATGGGATCTTGTGGGGGTTGGAAATTGTCAAACCGGAGAATTGGAATTTTGAAAATTTTGATTGACCTACCGACATTCAAAAGTCGCATGAGGACCCCACAATTCTCACAACAGAGATAATTGGGAAAATAACTTTCACCAAAGTTCGATTGTAACATGGTTCGGCTCATAGACAAGCGGGACTGTGGTGGACAATCAAAACCGTAATGAGAATCATTCCACAATACTCGCATGAGTAGGATTCAGATTGGGGTGTGGAGGTAGGTAGGAAAAATCGGTGTTTCATTTGAAATGGGATCGGGATTACCGACAAACTTGTCTCCGAAACCCACATTGGTACATCGCCGACACTTTTCACCGTTAAATGGACCTCCACACTGTGAACATGTCAAATACCATGACATAGAGAATTAAACGGATAAGAGGATAAGAGATGAAGAATTAAGCAGTTAGAGGTAAGAAAATGGAGAATTAAACAGGTTTGAGGATAAAGAAATGTAGAATTAAGCAGTTAGAGGATAAAAGATGGATATTTTGGATTTTGAAAACATGATGATAAAACAAAGAATGAAAATATTTTTATGCGTTTTAACACTTTAGGAAAAGTGTTAATGAACTTTTGGATTTTGAAAACTTTACAAAAAAAAAACTTTTACAAAAGATGGTATATGCACAAGAATGGATCGAAAAGGCTAAACACACGCTAAAGCCTCCCGCAACAAGCGCTAAAATTTTGATCTCACAAGAAACCGTCAAGTCTTTACAGACTTAAAAGCATTTCGACGCAAATGCAATGAAGATCAGAGAATACAGGGGATTCTCGGGTCGTTATGTCCCACGGAGACTCAATGGTGTGTTAAACACATGATCAGACGATAGAATGATCACTAATGATAGCGATCAGAAAGGATTAGGATATGAATATTACACTACTGAAAAAGGTTATAAATAAAAGCGACTTAAATACAAATTAAGAAAATTAAAAAGATAAAATCTATTAAATAAACGCTATCACTATTTTTAAAGATCGATGAACGTTTATGATATTTATAAAATAACTTAAATAAACTATATTAACTAAAACGTAAACTCAAATTACTTAAAAACGTAACTTAAAATGGAAACGTACGTTATTTACAAAAATTACGCTGGAGCGCAAGATAAAACGTAAAATTTATGAAATAAAAGTCCTACGAATGTAAAAACAATTTTTTTACGTAATATATGACAAAAGAAAATTTTAGGAGAAAGCGGAATATTTTTTTGAGTTTTATTTTATTTATTATGAATTAAAAACGATTTTACACTAATTTAATTATTAAAAATACTAAACATTTTGAGAAAATACGAAAAATCACAAAATTACTTTAGATGTTCTTGATCCTAAGAAAATGAAAAGGTGGGTCTTGCTTTATGAAATAAAATGAAATAAGCTCAAAAGAGCTTATCCCCAAACCCACCAACTCCCTTATAGTTTAAGTATTGCAAGCTATGACAAGAAAGTCCCAGGCGCATTTGGTTCTGTGTACACATGCAACTTCCTATACGGGAGGTCCCTAGTTCGAACCTTGGCCTCCCTTTGCCATTTTATTTTTTTTTTCTTGATTTTTCTTTTGCAATTTATGAATAAGGTGAAAATAAGACTTTTGTGAAGACACTTTTATCAAAGCTTGAATAAGAAGTTTACAACCGCTTATTCATAATAGCTAATGTACAAACAAACACCCCTTTTGGCGCTTTGAAGCTAAAAGAACTTTGAATAAGCACTTGAAATGGAAATAAGCACTAGAAAAATGGAAATAAGCAGGCATACACTATGCTAAATAAGCTATAAAAGACTAAAAAGCAATCAAGTGAGGGAAAAGCAGTTGGGAGATATGGGAAGTTCTAAAAGTACTAAGCATACAAACAAAATGATAAGCTAACTAGATCACCTAATAAGTACTAATTAAGCTAACTAGAATCAAATGACACCTAATCTAGATTACCTAATAAGCACTAAGGATACCTAAGATAAGCTAATGGGAAATGCTAAATAAGCTAAACAAAAAAAAAATGTGCAAGCTCGTTATCAGAGCAACCTGCACTTGCGATTCTGATGGGTTTGATGATTTTAGAAGCAATTTTAACTAACCTAAAGCTAAACCAAGTACAAATAAGCTATTGAAATGTTGAGAGGGTATGTGGAGATGTGAGACAAGTGATTTGGACCAAGTTTTGACCACAAATAAGCTTGAAAAAGCTTTAAAGCAATGACTAAAGTCATTGCTTTACGTGAAGCAAGACAGAGACAGATATGGATTTTTTTGTTTTCAAAACTCAACCAAACTCGCAAACTTTGTAAACTTAAGCTAAACTTTACTTTAAAACTTGTTTAAACCTTAAACCACTTTGACTTTGAGAGTCAAAGTGGTGAAAATGCTTTTTTTTTACCCTTAAATAAGTTTAAACCAAACACCCTTTTAAAAGGGTGTTAAACTTATAAACCGATTTTAACAAACTAGACTTAGATTTTTCTTTTAAAACTTACTACTAGCTTAAAATAGAACTTTGAAACTGATACTAAAGGCAATAAGCTAATAAGCACTAAAGTGCTTATTAGCCAAATCTTGATTAAGAGAAATTTGCAAGAAGAAAAAACTTTTCATTAATAAAAGAAAGTAAATTACAATAAAAGAAAACTAAAAATAAAACTACTCAAATTCCTAATGCCTTATAAAATGGCTACAAGCTTCTATTTATACTACTCATGTCTAGGTCTTGGAGCTTTTGCTTGCTTTTTCTGTGAGAGACAGTGGGCTTGTGGATGGCTTTGTGTTTGTTTGTTTTAATCCTAGCCATAGAAATCAACTTGGGCACCACTCCTTCAATCTTGGCCGTCCACACTTTGGCGCCAAATTGATATAAGCCAATTGGAGAGATTGAGTGAAAAGGTAAAAGGGATCATTTAATGATATTTGTCTTGTGTTGAGGTGGAGGAGACAAGAAAATGATATGGAGAGGAGGGGGGTGGTTTGGTTGAGTGATTTCAGGGATATGGTGGGGAAGAAGAAAGGCTTAGGCGCCAACAGGTGTGTTTGTTTGACTTGGTTGACTGACCAAGTGGTATTAATAACCAAGGGGGTCAAAAGGATATTGGCTGGGGTTCAAAAAGAATGGCAGGGGGTCATATGGGTTTAAGACAAGGGTCAAAATGGTTTTAAAGGCTTATTAATGACAAGGACTCTTGTGCAATTTCTGAAAACTCAAGGACCATTCCTGCCAATTCTGTAAAGTTGATCCAAGGACTAAAAATGACAAAGTTTAATAATGCAAGGACCAAAGTTGCCATTTTCAGATTTTCCGGGGGCCAATTTTGCCAATTTTCAAACTTGGAGGACTATTTTTGTAATTTTCTCAAACTTTTTATATTTTTCACCAAAGGGCTAAATTTGACAAGTTATGATTTAAAAAGGACCTTTGGTGATTTTACTTTGAAATTATGACTCGTGGACTATTTTTGACAATTTTGAAACTTGGGGACTAAAGCGCAATTTTGCAAATTTGATACGTTTTCATCCGATTTTGATATTTTGCATTTAAAACACATAAAACACTGATTTGTGATATTTTGATCATTTTGATGTGTTTCTGAGTGTTTTCAGATGATTTTGCAGTTTATATTGTACAAAAATGATGAGTATTTAGACACTCATCAGCCTCTTACTCATTTTGCAGCATATTGCTGCAAAATGGGTAAATTTCAGATTTTTTTCAGAATTTTTTGAGTAAAAATCTACACCATCATAACCTGTTATGCAGCATATTGCAACCTGTTTAAACAATAATATACGCCACATTCGCTAAACATAATATCATATATATCAAAATTTGCTAAACATAATCTAAATTCGCCAAAACGGTTCAAAAACCGTGATCACATGATCATCTACCAAACCATCCATAATCTAGCTATCCGCAAATGGTCCAAAACTATACGCATAATATATTTAGCGGGGATAATGTGGATTGGTGGATTTCGCATGTACCCGCAGTAGCATTCAAGTAATGCCCTTTGGCTTACCGCAGAATTCTATATGTATCTATGAGACCGAGTATGGAATTCCTCCTAAGTTTCTAATACATAATGCACATATACACATAATAACCCATGTTAATCTTCACAAACATGTCTGAAACCTAAAAACAAACATAAATCGACCCATATCCTACACCCACTCCCCCCAATCCCCTCCTCGGTATCTCGAGACTCACCCTGTGGAGTAGCACCTGATCCCGACTCACCCTGTGGAGTAGCACCTGATCCCGAGCCGCCCGACATGCCCTAGCTAGCCGATCGACCCAACCCGGCTGGGACTTCAAAAACTCCATCATGTGATCCACCTGAGTCCCTCGGGTATTAAGCTCCTCTGCTTGTTTCTGCACGGTTTCTTGAAGTGAGGACAAGGTGGCTTGCTCACGATCTCGGGAGGCGCTGAAGGTCGTCTTCTCACCACCGCTGGATAACACTTGACCTACGCCAGGAACATGACCGCGCTGCTTACCACCAATCACCAGGCCCATAATCTCGCGGTCATGCAAAGTCGTCCCCTCCGAGGTGCTCTCTTCCCGCACCCTTATCATTTGATTCTGTTTAGTTACATAACATGTTAAACGAATGAGTCGAGGTTATATGGTTATATATAACATGTTAAACGAATGAGTCGAGGTAATATCGTTATAATTGAAATGTTAAACGAATGAGTCGAGGTAATATGGTTATACATAACATGTTAAACGAATGAGTCGAGGTGATATGGTTATACATAACATGTTAGACGAATGAGTCGAGGTGATATGGTTATACTTGAGATGTTAAATGAATGACTCGAGGTGATATCGTTATACATAACATGTTACACGAATGAGTCGATGTGATATGGTTATACATAACATGTTAAAATACTGGCGCCAAAATTTCTCACCAAAATACTGGCGCCAAAACTTCCCACCAAAAGCTACCAGATCTGAAAGTCAATAACCATAAGGACCAATACTGTAACTTTTTTAACTGAAAAAAAAAAGTTAAGGGATGACCGGTGAAAGTCAACGCAAGCCACATGGACCATTTCAGCCAATTTTCAAACTCTGTGACCTAGTAACCTACTAGTTCCCGGTCATATTACGTACATCGTTCCAAATTTGAAAGTATTTTGCGTACAATGGTAATTTTCAAAATTCATTGCGTACATCGTCTGTTTTGAAAAACTATGTTACGTATATTTAGCTTTCACCCTTCTTATAACGATGAAATTTTAGATTTGGGATTTTTATGTGTATGTTCTAGTCATCGTGGTTTTCTATATAAAGACAGTTTCACTATATATATTGTTGTTCATGAGACAATAAATATAATATTGACTTCATTCTATCTTAATACTAAATTTGATGGCCGGTGGAACTATTATATCAAATAATGTCGTGGTCGGCAGAATATAATACATCGTTCGCTCCACCTCATCCTTGACGGTGTGTCACCATTGCGAGTCTTGCATGAGCGCCACCTGCCCTCTGATTTTTATACATTCTTATTCTTCCTTTCTTTGTAAACGATTTTCCAGGTTGCTTTGAGTTAGGGTTTCGGCTTGGCTCTTTTTTGGCTGGCTGATTTTGAGCTTTATGGTTGATTCATGTTCAGTTACACTTAACAGGGGGAAACCACTTTGCAGGTAGTTTTTTTAGTGGTTACACTTAATCGAAGTAGTAGAGTTAGGGTTTCAGTTTGGGGTTTTTTTTAGCGGTTGATTTTGGGGTTTATGGTTGATTGATGTTCAATTACACCTAACCGGGAGGATCAATAGGGTATGTAAATTTAATGTTGGCTTTCGTGTATTATAGGACGAAGGTCTTGCACAGTTTGAGTTTTTCAGGCTTGATTAGCCTGTTAGTTTAGTTGGTTGAATAAGTTATTAAGCATTTTGTGGCTGTTAGCTTTTGTAAAGCTTCATAATAAAACTGAAAGGCTGTGATGATATAATTTGAACGTGTTCAATTGCATTCGACCAGAGTTAAGATTGTCCGTCTGTTGGCGGGGCAACTTTTAAAGTTTGCAGCCATCTTCCCTTGGTAGGGCAGCTTATAAATTTTGCAGCCACATCGGACTAATCCTGTTTATTCGGTTGTTTACAAATCCGAGCCTCATGAAATGCGGGGTTTGCGAAATTATATATGACCATCTTTTTACCACATGTCATGGGTTTTAGTTTGAGAGTATAATGCCAGTCATATAGTCACAATAAAGAGATGATACATTTGATCAGTATTTGGCAGCTGGATGTTACGACTGGTATTCGGCCAAGAAAAACTAATCCTATTACTGGTGTACTGGGATCGATTTTTCTTAGTCGAATACTGATCACCGCTTATGATCATGGCTGATTTTCTTATGGTCAGTTTTAAAAGTGGGAGTCTGTGACAACTGGCAATTTAGGGAGTCTATTTTAGGTAACCGCATTACGTTAAACTAAACCGAGTTTTGCCTTTATCATTATTTTCATCATCAGATCGTCCTAGCTCATCTAGGCAGCTCACTTTACATCAGGTTTTGGCGTGAGCACAGACTCCTAGGCTTGCTTATAGCACTGCCCGCATGTCCGTAAGACCACCATCATCACCTATCCGTTTAGCAGCCCACTCTCTTCTGTCATCACCACCAAGATCACCATGTCTTAGGAGGCCTAGATCTCCTAGCGCACCACCTCGTGATTTAATCAGCACAGAGACTCGACTCATGGACTCTCCCCATGGATGAGGCGAGGAGGAGCATGAGGTTGAGGAGGAGCATGAGATTGAGGAGCAGATGTTGATGAGGATGAGGATATCCTGAAGGGGTACTCCTCCATTGGAGAGTCTGCACATTCTCGGACCGGGTTCTCCTTTGCTCGAGCCCGAGTCCCTGGGATGCCTTTAGACATCGACTCACCACCTTACTCACCTTATATAGGTAGCCCGTTAGGATCGGGATACCATCGGAGATTGTTTCGAGCCCGAGGAGTATGGTGAGACGGGTCCGATGTGGGAGAGGATTACATCGCAGGTACTAGGCTTAGTCGGTTGGCGGATCGATTGGTTGGAGTATCTAGGGCTAGTATAGAGGATCCGAGAGTTGATATGGGTATTGTAGTCGGGAGGACTAGGGTTTTGCATGATGGTATGTCGGAGCTCCGTGAGCGGGTTGGGGACCCTTGAGAGGGTTCATGACACTCGTGATGTTGATAGAGCGATTTGGCGAGGATTGGTGAGTTGGAGAGAGAGGTCGCAGAGCTTAAGAGTGATCGCGACGCTCGACGTGTTGAGTTAGCATCTTTGTGGAGAGAGGTTGACGATGTTAGGAGTCCGGTAGTGGTATTCCGTAGACGTGGCTAGATAGTATTAGATTTATGGTTTTGTACCATCTTGAAACTAAGTAGTACTTGGTTCGAGATGTAGGATTATCCTAGTTGTCTTACTAGTATCGTTATTAGGATCGTTTTTGAATTCTCCGTATCCTTCCATGTATTTCCACTTTTGAAACCTATGAGTTATGGTTATTGGAACGTGCATCCTTAGTTATGATTCGGTATTTGATTGTTTCACTTTGGTATAGCGTTATCCCTGTTGGCCTTGATTACGTATTCAGGCGTTATTGGGTGATCCTTGGAACCCAACTCTATATTTAGAGCGTGAATTGTGAACTTATGAAACTGTTCTTCTTGCCTCCAGAATGGTGGCAACAAGACGAAACCCGCTTAAGAACAACCGAGCGACTCCTGCTGCTTTGTTGTTGCCCACAGTTGTCGAGGTCGCCGTCCGCCCCGACCACACCACCTGTTGAGAACTCGAACATTGATAACCCGGTGTAGGGAACCCGAATGTGAATGACCGCCGAGAATGGTCTGTTCCACAAAACCCTTCACTGTGAACCCGGCCACATTGACCAACTAGTGTCGCGGTGTGTCACGAATCGCTAATGAGGCTAATCTCTAACACTTCTAGTGGAACCCCAATGATGAATCGAACTCGGGTTGTACCTACAAAGAGTTCCGATTCTGTGATCCCATTGAGTTTGGAGGAACCGGGGAGTAGTTTACACGACTAGGTGGTTGGAGAAAATTGAATCTGTGTTTCTTGTGAGTAAGCGTGATGAGGATTGTAAGGTTAAGTATGCAACATTCACCTTGAAGGACGAGGCGTTGACCGGTGGAACAACTATCACGCATCGGAGGAATTGATGTAGCTTATTGTATGACTTGGACTCGGTTTAAGACTCTCCGATTAAGATTTCTTGTCCTAGGAATGAAGTTAAGAAGTTAGAGAGTGAGTTCGGAACCATAAGGTTAATGGTACCGACATGGCGACTTATACTGCTCGTTTCCAAGAGTTATCATTGCTTTGCTCACGAAATGATTCGCACCAAGAACTTAAGATTGAAAGGTATACTGATGGATTGCCTTTGGCTACTCAAAAATGATGTCATCGCTGCCAAGCCAGTTAATTTGCAAGAGGCAATTGTTGTGGCTCAGAGTTTGATGGACTCTTATGTGCTAGAAGTAGGAGACAAGAGTAAGAATGATAGGAGTGATAAGAGGAAGAGGAATGAAGTTGTTAAAGGGAATGGCAACAAACGGCACGAGACAGCCAGAGTGTTCGCCATAGGAAATGGAGGTAGGAAAGATTATGAAGGTAGTAAGCATGTGTGTGGTCGTTGTAACCGAAACCACCATGGACTGTGCCCGAATGTGTGTAGGAAGTGCTCTAAGGTAGGACACTTGGCCAAAGATTTTAGGTCCCGACCACTTGCTGCACTCAAACCGCATGAGGGTGGGTGGAAGGCCATCATCACTGCTTTGGATGTGGAAAGAAGTGACACTTTAAGAATGAGTGCCGAGAGTTGTGGATGAGAGGAAATCCGGTAATGTAGGAGGATTTGCTAACCGAGGTGTAGGAGGTAATGGCTTAAACCACGTGAAGCGTGAGGTTGTGGAAAACCAGGAAACAATGGTGCTAGGAATCGCAGAGAGACATGGGAGCAGTAGCGTGTTTACGCTTATTGGGAAGGAAGTGGCGAGGACCCTAACGTAGTTACGAGTACGTTCTTTCTCAATAATCGCTATGCTTCCATACTGTTTGATACTGGTGCCGATATGAGTTTCGTATCCACCAATTTTATGCCATTACTAGGAATCTCCCAAACACCTCTAGGGTTTAGTTACGACGTGGAATTAGCGAATGAGAATAGGGAGAAGATAGACACCGTAGTTCGGGGTTGTACCATAAGTTTCCTAGACCGCCCGTTTAGTATAGACCTATTGCCAGTTACCTTAGGAAGTTTCGACGTCATTATCGGAATGGATTGGTTATCGAAGAACGGTGCACACATCATTTGTGATGAGAAGATTGTGCGTTTACCGTATGGCGGAAAAGTTCTGAGTATACAAGGATATCGGAGCGACTGTGGAAGTCCTTCCCGGTTGAGCATCATCTCTTGTATTAAGGCTCAGAAGTACATCGATAGAGGAGGTTGTCTTTTCTTGGCTCGAATTTCTGAAAAGAAAAGTGAGGAGAAGAGTGAAAGACACCTTAATGATGTACCAGTCGTTAGAGAATTTCCGGATGTGTTTCCCCGATGATCTGCGCAGGATTCCACTTGTCCGACAAGTGGAATTCCAAATAGAGTTGATACCGGTGCGGCACTGTGAGCCGGGCGCCTTATCGACTTGCTTCAAGAGAATTGGAGGAACTGTCTAAACAGTTGGCGGTTGTCGGAGAAGGATTCATTCGACCAAGTTCGTCACCGTGGGAGCACCGGTGTTGTTTGTGAAGAAGAAGGATGGATCGTTTGGATGTGTATTGATTATAGGGAATTGAATAAGTTAACGGTGAAGAACCGATATTCGTTACCTAGAATAGATGATCTATTCGACCAACCCAAGGAGCTAGTGTCTTTTCTAAGATCGATTTATGATCCGTTATCACCGACTTAGAGTTCGAGAGGAGGATATCCCTAAGGCTGCGTTTAGAACTCGTTATGGACACTATGAATTCCAAGTAATGTCGTTTGGTTTGACCAACGCGTCGGCCGATTTTCATGGATCTCATGAACCGAGTGTGTAAGCCATACGGATAAGTTTGTGATAGTATTCATAGGCGACATCTTGATATACTCTAAGAGTAGTGAGGAGCACGAAGAGCATTTGAGGCTCATTTTAGGATTCTTGAGAGAGAAGGCAGATGCCAAATTCTCTAAAGTGTGAATTTTGGATTCCGTCTGCAATTCTTAGGCCATGTGATAGATAGTCGAGGTGTTCATGTTGACCCGGCTAAGATGAAGGCCATTAAGGAATGGGCGGTTCTAAGAACCCATCGAACCGAGCGGTTTCTAGGGTTAGAGGCTATTATAGGAGATTCATTGAGGATTTTCCAAGATAGCTAAGTCACCGACCAAACTCACACGAAGGATGCTAAGTATGAATGGGGAGAAAGGAAGAAGAATTATTCCAACTTCAAGGAGAAGTTGTGTAGTGCGCCCATCCTAGCTTTGCTCGAAGAAGCGAATATTTTGTCGTGTAATCGCGATGCTTCGCATAAAGGCTTAGGTCTTTGTTTTGATGCAACGTGAGAAGGTGATTTCTTATGCATCCCGACAACTTAAGAAGCATGAGAAAACTACACCACCCATGACCTTGAGTTAGGTGCTATAGTGTTTGCTCTTAGGATCCGGAGACATTATCTGTATGGAACCAAGTGTGTAGTATTTACCGACCATAAGAGTTTGAAGCATATCTTAGATCGGAAGGAACCGAACATGAGAAACGTCATTGGTTGGAATTGCTTAGTGATTACGTCGTGAGATTCGTTATCATCCCGGTAAGGCTAATGTTGTGGTGATGCACTTAGTCGTAAGGAGGACATTCCACCCTACTTGTTAGATCATTAGGAATGACCATTGTTTCTCCTTACCGTCTTAAATTTTAGCCGCCAAGCAGAGGCATTGACGGAAGAGAGCCGTCCTTATGAGAATCTTCATGGAATGGTAGAAAGTGGCGGCTTCTTGAAGCGTCCCGACGGAACATTATGCTTCAAAGACAGAATCTGGATACCATTTTATGGTGGAATCCGTGAGTTGATTATGCATGAGTCGCATAAATCAAAATACTCTATTCATCCCGGAGCCGATAAGATGTATCGTGATCTTAGGAAACTTTCTTGGTGGCCTAATATGAAAGTCGATATAGCTCAAGATGTCAGTTGGTGCCTGACTTGTTCCAAAGTTAAGGCCGAACATCAGAAACCATCAGGACTTTTAGTTCAACCCGAACTCCCGGAATGGAAATGGGAGCGAATAAGCATGGACTTTATTCACTAAATTATCGAGAACAGTTAGCGGCAATGACGCTATCTGGGTAATCGTTGATCGTTTAACTAAGTCTGCTCACTTCTTAGCTATTAGTGAAACTGATAGCCTTGATAAGGTTGCTCGATTGTATCTTAAGGAGATAGTATCGTGTCATGGAGTACCGATATCTATCATTTCCGATAGAGATAGTCGTTTTACATCCAGCTTTTGGAAGTCATTACAGGCAGCATTAGGAACGAATTTGGATATGAGTACTGCTTACCATCCACAGACCGATGGTCAAAGCGAGAGAACCATTCAGACTATAGAAGACATGCTTAGAGCCTGCGTTATTGATTTCGGCAAAGGCTGGGAGAGACACCTCCCTTTGGCCGAAATCTCTTACAACAATAGTTATCACTCTAGCATTAAGGCCGCTCCATTTGAGGCAATCAGATGGCCGAAAATGTCGTTCTCTGTTTGTTGGGTGAAGTTGGCGAGAGTCAACTTACAGTCCCGAACTTGTCCTAGAAACCACCGAGAAGATAGTACAGATTCGTGACCGGTTGCAAACCGCTCGTGATAGACAAAAGAGTTATGCCGATAAGAGACGTAAACCTTTAGAATTTCGGGTTGGAGATCGTGTTATGTTGAAAGTTTCTCCTTGGAAAGGAGTGATTCGCTTTGAAAGCTTGGAAAACTCAATTCCGATATATTGGTCCTTTCCAATCACGGAAAGAATCGGACCGGTAGCATACCGCTGGAGCTTCCATCGGAACCGAGTAGTGTACACAATGTCTTTCATGTGAGTAATCTTAAGAAATGTCTTCAAGGAAAACATAGTGGTGCCTTTAAGAGATATTCGTATTTATGAGAAATTGAATTTTGTTGAGGAACCGATTGAGATTATGGACCGTGAGATCAAAAGGTCAAGAATAGTCAGATTCGATTATTAGGTTCGTTGGAACTCCCGACATGGACCGGAGTTCACTTGGGAACGCGAGGACGTTTTCCATAGGAAGTATCCTAAATTTTTCATGACATCAAGCAACTCGAAGTGAAACTTCTTCTGAGGCTGTGCCAACTGGCAATTTAGGGAGTCTATTTTAGGTAACCGCATTACGTTAAACTAAACTGAGTTTTGCCTTTATCATTATTTTTATAAATTATGACTTGATTTTATATCGTCTATTGTTTTTATGGATTATTTCATTATTAAATGAATTATCGTTTGAGTTTTAACTCTATTTGGTAGGCACTATTCGATTCGGCACTAGAAAAGCCTAAAACGAGAATTATTGTAACATTTATACCGTAACTCGAAAATTGACAAATAAATAGTCAAAACTCGTGGAAAAACGTAAATAACGATGTTAGAAAGTTGAATAAATGCTGTGGGACACTCGGGGGACAATATGTGAGCTCGGGAATGGGTAAACGGGATAGTTATGAAAAATTACAACTCCGACCCCCCAATTATCCCTATGGCCGGCGCCCCCCTCCTCCATAATTAATTATTTTTGAGTCCCCAACACCCAAGTATAAAAGGGACAACCCTCCCTCACTTCCACCCTTTGTTTCTCTCACTAAAACATACACACACCACTTTCTCTCTATCCCCTTCTCTCTCTAAAAACCCTAGCCGCCACCCTCTATTATCCGGCCAAAATCCGGCGAGTGGTGCTACACCTTGATAACGCTACACGCGTCGTTCGGGGTCAAGGAAACTTCCTTTTCTTCGAGCAAGTTTTATAACACCTAGGCGGTGAACCTAATCGTTGTAGTGTAGTAATTAGGGTAAGCCACGGGTATTGATATCGTTCTCTGGGGAATAGGAATGCTAGTAGGGAGTTACTACGCTAAGGTTAAGGTTGAAGAAGATTATTTTTATCTTTTATATTTTATGAAAATGGAAAGGTACGAATCTCGGGTATTGGATTTGGGGGTTTGGTATTTCTACCGATTACTCTACTATTATCTAATTATCTAAACTAAGGTTGTGGGAGTCTATGTCTAATTAATGTGTGCTCGTATGATAGTTTAAAGATGTGTTTACTTAGTTTGTATTATTCCTTAATTATCTCCTATTGATGGTTGAGTGTCACGCCTTATTCCTAGTTGCGTTGTGTTTCTAAAGTTGTAGGGTATGTGTTTCTCCCAACTCTTTGAACTTACCAAAGGGTCTTGTCTACAAATCCACTTAGAGATTATAGACTCCTACTACTAAGGCGCTCTTCGGATGGTTTAGCCTACAATCACTCGGTAATCATACTCTAAGGTTCACAAAGATGAATCAAGCATTAAGTACACAACGAATGACCTATCGCATTACTAGATCATTAATCAACTAAGATAAGAAACAACCAATCAATATTTAATAATTAAGTTTCATACTTCCTAAGCAAACACACAAATAAATTAGCGGGACATGGAGAACATGCAAGCATACACACAAATAATCAAAGACATAATTGAATTAATGAAGCAAAGACTTATCTTGGTGTAAGATAGGGTTAAAACCCTAAAATCTTGTACAAGACACCTTAGGTTCGGTTTTAGGTTTTACCCAAAGACTCTCCACACAAAGGCGAAAAATTCGGATTCTATATATAAGATTACAATTGCGACGGCGTCACCTTATGTTTAGTGACGCCGTCGTGTCGCCGCCATTAGGGTTTCGTCTTGGATCGCATCTTGACACGTCGCCGTCGTCTTGACACGTCGTCGTCCTCTTGTTTGTCCTCTTGACACGTCGTCGTCTCTTGTTTGTCCTCTTGACACGTTGTCGTCCTCTTCATTTGTCCTCTTGACACATCGCCATTAGGGTTTCGTCTTCGGATTCTATATATAAGATTACATCCGTGACGCCGTCCTCTTCGACACGTCGCCGTCGTCTGGATCGCATCTAGGCCGCCCGAGTAGCGACGGCCTACTCTTTCACAACTAGACGCCGCCTCTTGAAAACACGAGTTTTGAGTTCGACCCGTCACAATAGTGCAGGACGGCGTCGCAAATAGCACCCGACGCCATCGCCTTCTACATTCGCCGATCGTGAGTGTCTCGATTTCGACTTTGGCCATTTTCTTCATATATTCGCGCCTTTTCGTCCAAATAAGTGCCATTCCAAACATTTTGCCTTCACGAGACCTAAAAAGTGAAAAGGAACGATATTAAGCAATAACGGATACAAAAGTGATCAAATAAGGACTTAAACGACCCTCAAAATGGTACCTTTAAAACCTTATCAAATATCCCTACACTTGTTATTTGCTTGTCCTCAAGCAAATGTGCTTTTAGCCAATTAATTTATAAGTTAGGGGTCATGAAGCATTAATTCAAAACGGTCCACAACACATATAAGCCCCAAAAGTCATAACAAGCACGGAAATTACATACTAGCACCTCACATGGGGTGTTTGGATACTCACATCTCTCGTGTGTATAAATGAAATATAACAATATAGGAAATGGAAGATAAACACTCATTAACCGGTCATAGTACATAGATTACCATAGGCTTGAGAATAGATCAAACCTCCATCGCTTTGGCGTAAGCACCTAGGAAAGACTATCAAAGAGGTCTTTTAAAGGGTTGTAACGTTAGGCTTACGGTAGGGAAATAAGGGTTTGGTGGGATAGGCTATTTAGTGGTGGTAAGTCAAAATCTTTATGTTAAGCGCATATGAAGAATGGCGTTGCTAAGCCAAGACTTGACACTCTAAACTCTAGATAAGCTGAAATAAACAAACATAAATTTAAAGATAGATGTAGGATGGTAGCAGTATGTTTTTTTTTTTTTTTTTTTTTTTTTTTTTTTTTCTATTTTTTTTTTTTTTTTTCTTTTTCTTTTTTTTTTTTTTTTTTTTTTTTTATACACTTTACTCTACCATCCTCTACGGTAACATCAAAATACTAGGATTTACAGCATATCCCTACACTTGAGTTTTATTACTCTAACACTAATTTGACCCGAATTGAAAAGATCAAAACACTTAGGGTACATTATTATGTAAACAAAGGAATTTGAATTTAACGTTCCCTTCCGTCATTTCATAAACTTTAACTTTTCCCATGAATCCCAATCATCCCAAATCAGTATACAAAGGATATGACTCGACTTAGCAACTTATGCAAGCAACTAGATAATTGAACTAAGGGTTTAAGGTGATAACAAATAATTGCACTAAAAGTGAGTGCATAAGGGGTAGGCTAAGGCGCTTTGGGTGTATATTTGGGGTGGGGTGTAAACAATGCTTTTCATTGATATTCGGAAAACCGAAACATCACCGAGAACCGCGAAAAGGATAGGCTCGAGGGGTTAACTAGGGTATCGTGTACTAAAGATGAGTACAACGCAAAGGGTGTGTGGGGAATTACTCAACCGAAGTGGAAGAAGTAATTATATTATTGTGTATCAAACAAGGGTTATCCTAATGCCTCTTATCATTTAGTTATTCCTAACTACACAAGTGTAGCCTCACTTGCGATCTCGAATGTATCACAAAACAAGTTCTAGAATCTAATATACTACCGGTTCACACTCTAAGCATTAAAGATGAATGTTTTAATTCCTACTAATCTAAGGGCGATCCTCACATTTTGGGTGGAATTTGGGTGGTAAAGGGTTTTTGTGCTAGTCATGCAACTTCCTATCCGTGAGACGCTTTTGTTAAGACTAATGGCCCACTCCTATATGTCATGAAAAATTTTAAATTTGGTGCCAAAATTACCCTAACCAACATTTTCTCATGGTTTATTACACAAGTGCAATTGGACAAAGCAAATAATCAAGGATAAGCATAGTTTCATAGTTCCCGTTTTATTTTCCCTCCCTACACTTAAACTGAACATTGTCCCCAATGTTCCCCGAAAGTATCAAAGTTATGATAATGGAAGGTAATTAAAAACGAAAGAAACTAATACTCCCCTGATTAGCTCGGTAGGATCCGTGTAAAGTGGTGGTTAAATTCTTTTCAAGAAGAATTATTGCGTGAAAAGCTCCTTCCAATCTTATGTAACTTCTTCTCGACAAACTAAACCCGCACACTTGAAGAAAACAAACGAAACCTTCGCGTAAAATCGTGGTAATAATATATATAAGACTCGATTTAAACTAGGATATAATGCTTGTGGAATGGATGTTTACGTAATTTCTAAGAAAATTAAGACCGAAAATTCCAAAATTTATAAGTAGCTCGAAAACGAGAAAAAGTAATCGATGTTTTACTCCTTCTCGACGCCGTCGGTTGCAATCTGACGCCGTCGGTTATCCCGACAAAAGCGGTCTGCGATTTTGGGAAAAATTCGGAAAATTTACATCTTTAGAATCGGAAAAATTTCGCAAAACATCCATTATGACTCGATACAAGCATTTGACTCGAACAAACAAACATATATATCTTTTAATTAATTGTTATTCTCATGTTTACGTTTCTTTTGAAAACGTGTGTAATCCTCCCTACACTTATCCCTTATGTAAAATACCTTCATATGTAATTAAGACGAAGTTAAAACAAAATAAAGCATTTTACAAATTTAAACATGAGGATAAACAATTAATAAAAGATATATGACACTAACAAGCAAACAATTAAGCATGG
The DNA here is from genome assembly GCA_022545495.1 of Chrysanthemum lavandulifolium. NCBI lineage: Eukaryota > Viridiplantae > Streptophyta > Magnoliopsida > Asterales > Asteraceae > Chrysanthemum > Chrysanthemum lavandulifolium. Next base: position 206,908,545 of record CM040244.1, read on the forward strand.
GTTGCCTCCACTAAGCGCTTTTCTTTATTTAAGAGTCTTGTAGCTAGACTCATAGTCGTGCTCCACGTTTTCTCACCACCGCCTCTTCATGGCCTCTAATGGGGATTCCATGTTGTAGAAGTGCCCTAAAATGCGCTTCTCTAAGAGTTCATCTTCTCCCATTCGGTCCTGTATTCGGTCCTAGGCTCAAACAATCCTTGTAGAATCCAAAATCTTAGCCATAACATAATCAATACCTTTCTCCCTATCCTCATCATTCCTATAATAGACCGATAGTTTAAGTTCCTTTTCATCATTAGAGAGTGATGAAAACTTCTCAATCTTAAGCGGCATTTGGTAAGCTATGTCATCGGTCTTATTCTTGAACCGCACTACTCCTAATGAGGGTCATAGGTCATCCGGTGCTTTCTATGAAAGGTTTTCCTAGAATAACATGGGACAAGCTAGGGTCTATGGCCGTGCTAATATCATCCACAATTATGAAGTCCGTAGGAAACGTGAAACTACCTACATAAACGGGCAATCCCTTAACTCTACCAAAAAAATTGCAACTAACATTAGGATCATTGGGGTCTTGCCTAGTTGGAATAGGCTTCTTCAATATCCAATTGTAGTAGGTGCTAGTCATTATATTGATTGGGGACTTGCTATCAATGTAAGCTTTTGCCACAAAAAGGTGTCCTATGACACATGGTATGTTAAGATTCCAAGGGTTCCCAAACTTAATTCGAGGACTTTTCCTAACATACATGTGACGGAGGTCACGCACTAAGTGAGGGTGGCGAGATAGTTCTTCTTCCGTAGGAAATTTGTTGAAATAGTCAATGTCTACTTCATCTACTTCCTCGGGTATTTCCTCATCCACTAGTGTATAGTCTTCTTCGTCATCAGGTTCAACTAAGGCGATGGTATTGACGAATTGGACATACTTTAGCTTGCTTGGATCCTTAATCTCTATGCACGAAGGCTCGGGAGTTGAGATAGCACTAACCTTCTTATCACTAGCTATGGCTTTCAAAAGGTTGTCTATTTTCCTATCCATCTCGGCTTGTTGATTATTAAAGCGGTCCGAGAGCTTAGCCATTTGGGTTTCTTGGGATGCAACTAGGTTTTCCAACATCCCTTCGATGTTTTGTTGGTTAGGACCGTTAGGAGGGGGCCATGAGAAATCATTAGAAGTGAATTCTTTGGTTTGTCCCCAATAAAAGTCGGGCTTGTTTTTCCATGCTTCACGGGTTTCATTGAAATTCCTAGGTCCGGTGTTGTAGGAATCTTCCTCCCACTCCATTAATACGCGAGGATGCGAGTCAAGCTGAAGCATGTTCGGGATCGGGTGCTAGTGCGTGTGTTATGAGGATCACAAAACGGCTCGCATGAGGAAGAAGCTTTGTTCACATGGTGTGAAGATTTAGGATTTTCGTAGGAGCTCATGAGGAATTTAACTTGATCTTCAAGTTCGATCATCCCACGGTCGGGAGGAGGCAAGGAGATTGCCTTGACGGTTTTGGGCGACTCACGGGGTCATCCCAACTTTCGTTGTCATAGAGGCGAGGTCCTCTATTATTTCCCATGATTCTTCTGCGGTGAGATCACTAAGTTTTCCACCGCCGCTTGGTCAATGGATCGCTTAGTGGGAAAGTTGACATGATCATAAAAATTTGGACTTGGAGCCAAAGATCGATGCCGTGATGAGGACTTTATGAATTAAGTCCTTGAATCGGGCCCATGCTTCAGAGAGAGATTCACCTTGACGTTGTTGAAACATCAAGATGTCATTCCTAAGCTTAGTGGTTCTCCCGGTGGGAAAAATTGAGCAAGGAAGCGAGAAGTAAGATCATCCCAACTTGAGATGGAGCCGGTGGAAGTCGCTCAAGCCAATTACTAGCTTGGTCCGTGAGAGAATTGGAAGAGACGCAGTAGCGTGGTCTCCCGAGTAGTAGCATCAAGATCGATGGAATCGGCGATTTTGAGGAAATCCTCGAGATCTTGATTTGGATCTTTGAACGAAGTCCATGAAATGCACATCCGTTTTGCACCAACCGGATGGTGTCGGATCGCAGGGCCGTAGTTTGGGCTTGGTCGGGAAGCTCAATGGTGTTCCTATAGCCTAGGTGGCTTGGTCTCGAGTATTCACCAAGAGTACGGGCTCTTGGCGGGTCATTTGGTGGTGGGTTGATGAATGGTAGTGGGTTATCACCTTCCATGATGAAAAGTGATGGAATTACGAACAAAGGTCACGAAGAAGGGGGATAGACTAAGAGAAATCTAAAAATAAGAAAAAAGTTTACTTGATAGGAATCAAGCAAAGAAACCTAAACGAGGTGGACTACTAACTAGCTATTCTATTCCCCGGCAGTGGCGCCAAAAACTTGATAACGCTACACGCGTCGTTCGGGGTCAAGGAAACTTCCTTTTCTTGAGCAAGTTTTATAACACCCAGGCGATGAACCTAATCATTGTAGTGTAGTAATTAGGGTAAGCTACGGGTATTGATATCGTTCTCTAGGGAATAGGAATGCTAGTAGGGAGTTACTACGCTAAGGTTAAGGTTGAGGAAGATTATTTTTTATCTTTTTATATTTTATGAAAATGGAAAGGTACGAATCTCGGGTATTGGATTTGGGGGTTTGGTATTTCTACCGATTACTCTACTATTATCTAATTATCTAAACTAAGGTTGTGGGAGTCTATGTCTAATTAATGTGTGCTCGTATGATAGTTTAAAGATGTGTTTACTTAGTTTGTATTATTCCTTAATTATCTCCTATTGATGGTTGAGTGTCACGTCTTATTCCTAGTTGCGTTGTGTTTCTAAAGTTGTAGGGTATGCGTTTCTCCCTAACTCTTTGAACTTACCAAAGGGTCTTGTCTACAAATCCACTTAGAGATTATAGACTCCTACTCTAAGGCGCTCTTCGGATGGTTTAGCCTACAATCACTCGGTAATCATACTCTAAGGTTCACAAAGATGAATCAAGCATTAAGTACACAACGAATGACCTATCGCATTACTAGATCATTAATCAACTAAGATAAGAAACAACCAATCAATATTTAATAATTAAGTTTCATACTTCCTAAGCAAACACACAAATAAATTAGCGGGACATGGAGAACATGCAAGCATACACACAAATAATCAAAGACATAATTGAATTAATGAAGCAAAGACTTATCTTGGTGTAAGATAGGGTTAAAAACCCTAAAATCTGTACAAGACACCTTAGGTTCGGTTTTAGGTTTTACTCCAAAGACTCTCCACACAAAGACCGAAAAATTCGGATTCTATATATAAGATTACAATTGCGACGGGCCACCTTATGTTTAGTGGCCCGCCGTGTCGCCGCCATTAGGGTTTCGTCTTGGCGCGTTAACCTTGCGACGGCGTCACCTTATGTCCGTGACGCCGTCCTCTTCGACTTCGGCGTCGTGCGGATCGCATCTAGGCCGTCGAGTAGCGACGGCCTACTCTTTCACAACTAGGCGCCGTCTCTTGAAAACACGAGTTTTGAGTTCGACCGTCACAATAGTGCAGGACGGCGTCGCAAATATAACACGACGTCGCCGCTTCTACATTCAACGATCGTGAGTGTCTCGATTTCGACTTTGGCCATTTTCTTCATATATTCGCGCCTTTTCGTCCAAATAAGTGCCATTCCAGCATTTTGCCTTCACGAGACCTAAAAAGTGAAAAGGAACGATATTAAGCAATAACGGATACAAAAGTGATCAAATAAGGACTTAAACGACCCCTCAAAATGGTACCTTTTAAAACCTTATCACACCTCCACCACCATATCGAATATCTTTTCATCCTCTTTCCAACCATATATTACACGCTCCATTTGGACTTCAATAACACCTTCAAATCTTCGAATCAAGATTCGTACTTTTAGAGTTTCAAGTGGGTTTTACAATTGGTGTTTGAATAAGGTAAATGGAACAAGATTAGGGCTTGTTTTGGCAATAATAAGCCACGAATTTCATATTAGGGTTTCAACCCTATGAAATAAATTAGGGGTTTTGGGTGGAACATGAAATTCAGTCTAATTAGAGTCTAAATAAACAAGTAATTAGTGTTTGGTAAGTGTGTGGTGTATCAATTTGATGGGTTTATGCATTTTAGGTTTAGTTTCATATTTTCGGTTAGAATAAATGATGGGTTTTGTGTTTGGTTAGTGATTGGAGCTTGAATGATTGGATTTGGATGTTGTGGAATAAATTTGGGTGATGTTTGTTTGGTTTGGAAGGGTGTACGAGCCACATAGGGTATGTACGTGGCCCTTGGCTTGCGTACGTAACCCACTTGGGCCATGGGTCCGGGTCGGGTCGATTTGGTAGCTTGTTGGTTGATGTAGTTGAGGTTTGGATGAGACGCGTGGAGCCGAAAAGCTCGGAGCTTGTTTGGTTCACGTGGTCTTAATCATGACCGTGTCATGACCATTAGGGTCATAACATTGGTTTCGAGTACATTTGGTTGATTGATTGGTTGGCGAGATTGTTTTGAGTTGGTTTGGGATTGAATTGCGCTATTATGACTTTTAAATTTGGACTTGATATATATTGTTGACTTTGAGTTACGTCGGCGTTACTTTGACTTTTTAGTCAATAGTTGACTCCGACAAAGCCGTAACATGGACTTTAGTATAATTTGGACTATTGATTGATTAAAAGCAGAGAAGTTATGACTCGTGCTTGTGGACTCGAAACGAATAACGATATGAGATTAATATTGGAATTTGACGAAATATATATTTATACATGAAAATGCTAATAGAACTATGAAATGTAAATAATAAATAGGCTTTTGTACCAAAAATATCGATAACAAGACTTATCTTGTTATTTACTATTTTTAAATGGAAACTAACGACTAAATTGGAAATGTTTTGTAATAAATAAGTAATTAATGTTTCGAGTATACGTTTATCAATAAATGTCAATTGTGGACATTTAATATTACTTAAGTATTTATTTACTTACGTTATGTGCATGGGTTACGGATAACCTAGCCTTAATAGTGTTGATCCACGTGGGTAGCGGACTTATTAGGTTGACGAATCTAATAAGAGCCCGCTAGGTATGTTGGGTAACCCTATTAATGGGTGAATTATCCTTATGACTCTTTAGGATACGATTGATTTATGGGATAATAAGTGACACGAGTAAATAAATGAGTTTATCGAGTTGACGAATTCGATAAGGTCTACTATTTATTCCGAAACTTATTTGACTATGGAGCTTATCATTTAGAGGTCTCATTGTGTCGCATTGAGTTATATATTGGTTGTTTGAGTGCATTCGTAGCATCATATTGAGTCGATACACCCACACGAGGAATACCAAACACTAGGATTAAATGGTGAAACGAGACGTTTTTGAAAATAAATAAATGGAATATATTGGGGTAGATAACGTTGATTTTGAGGAATATATATTAAAGTTGGTCTACATTAATAGGTTGTGCCGAGTTGATAGTTGTTATGCTGTGATACCGTTATCTTCTGCTAGTGTTTATTTGTGCGTTGATTGCTTGAGGTGAGTTTCATATCCCCACTTTTATCTACGTTTTAACTACGTTTTGAACTATTTTGGGGTGAGAATCATGCTACTGTTTTTGGACCGTTAAAACTATTTGGATTTGCTTATATGCTTGACTGTTTAGATAGATGTGCGGTAGTTGTTGCCTTAGTCTAGGTTTAACCGTACCTAGCTAAGAATAGACTTCTACATCGACCTAGTCTAGGGTTGGCAATTGTTCTAGATTTTGCCGCGACAGTGCTGGACTAAAGTCGCGGGGCTCGAGTAATCCATGGATGCGGGATATGATTGGAGATCCGGATAGGATCAGTGTGTGAAACGGTATTTATCTATCTAGGTCTTGCATAGCAAATCAACTCTTACAGGTCCACTATTATTTTGTTGAACTTAAACCTATGAACTCACTAGCGTAAGCTGACCTTTTAGCATGATTTCTCAGGTATTTGAGAGATGTTTAGATTACTTGATCGGTGGAAGCTTGGCAAGAAGGCGGGGTTCAAGGATCATTTCTGACTCTGATAAACTATGGGGACCTACTTTATTAAACTATGTTTTGGGCCTAATATTTATACTTTTGGATTAAATGTTTTGAATAATTAAATTTGGGATTGGTTTGAATGTTAAATGACTATCTTTTTGCTATACTTGTGTGCGATACCAATCCAATAGTAACGCCCCAAAAACTTGATTAAGTCTTCCGCTGTACCGAGATTTGGGGGTGTTACAGAGTCGGTGTATTTACTTAGTTGTTGTTTGACGAGTTGAGAGGTGCATGTGTGTACCTGTGTTTTCAGTTGTTTTGGCTTTTAGAATGCTTTCAAGCCCTTTTTCGAAGGCTGACATTTGTTGTTTTTTCTTTCTTCACTAGCCTTATTGTTCTGAACCACTGTGTAAAGCTGGTTATTATGAGTGATAAAAGTAAAGCATGCATGGGTTCAGTCGCGAGGGACATTTTAAGGGTCAGGCAAGCGTGTTTGATTGTGGGTTGTTGTGTTCAAAAGCATTCTGGACGTGTGTCTGGTATTAAGGGGAACATTGGTTAAGGTTATCACTGATTTAGCGGGCCAGTCTTACCTTTCGAAGAAAGCTGTTTCAGATGCTGGTGAAGGATGTGGTACCTCAAAGGCTAAAGTAGACACGGATGTTTCTTTTGGTGGGCATGCTATCTCTTTTGCTCAGCGTACGGATAATCGACGCTATGGTATGCACATTGTTAGAAGCTTTGCACTTTGCTGGGTTAGCGCCTGTGTCATTCAGCTTATGTTCTGAGATACTATCTTTCATTTTCTCGCATGCTATAATCAGTGAATAGTTTATTGCAGGTTACGCCCGGTTTCCAGTAAACCTAGATTTTGAGTCAGGAACTGCTTCCTATGTGACGGTTGCCGATGATGTTTCAGGCACAGGTTCTTGCGTTAGCTTATCCGTTGGTAGTATGACTGTTGGAAGGAGTACTAGGTAACGTCGTGGAAATTATGTGGGCCCTTTGACTGAGGTTCTCAAGAAACAACAATTAACATTGGATGAGCCAGGTACGACGCTTGGGAACATTGTTTGCCATCCTTTATTTCTAAACTTTTTCATCCCGTTTACTCATTGATTTGTTCTTTCCCTAAATGTGGCCTGAATGTAGACTGCATGGTTCTACCTGTGCTTTTTCTATTTTGCAGGCCGTTTGTTTCTGCGTTACGTTAACCGAAAGGCTGTGATGATAGAATTTCAACGTGTCCAACTAGATTTGACCAAAGTTGAGATTCTCTCAGACGTTAATGGGCAACTTTTAAGGTTCTGACCATCTTCGCTGGCGAGCGGCTTATAAAGTTTGCGACCACAAATGGACGTATCCTCTTTATTCGATTGTTCAAAACTCTGAGCCTTATGAAATGTCGCCTTTACGAAATTATATAATGAGATCTTTAGTTATACATCTTATTGGTATTCGGCAAACGGACTGTTAGGGCCGTTTAACACAAGATTTATGTGGTTTTGGAGGTCGGGGTTGGTGGAAGAAGATGAAGATCTTCATCCTTTTAGTGAGAGAAACTAGAGAGAGGGAGGAGAAAACACTGGAAACTTTATTAATAAAACACACACTACAAATAACCAAATGCTTCACCTCACCCCTCATGGAGAGTCATGAGGGGTATATATAGGCCCTATCTTTGCCACTTAAACGATACTAGTCCCTAAGGGAAAAGTATACTACGCGTCTAGTCCAATTCACGTAAGTGACGTTATCTTTATAAAAAGCTAGGCTAACAATCTCCCTCCAAGATACCGTCACACGTGAATGGTTACAATGAGACCTATAAATACAAAACAAAGTAAATTACAATAGTAACGAACAATGTTGACTTTGTTGAAGCGCAGAGTCTCTATAGTCTAGATACTGAGGCAAACTTGAAGTTCTCTCCTTCCGACGATCTCGGCATTTGATCTTCTTGTAGCTCTGAACTTCAACTATAACGGTCAAGTTAGGTTATTACTCCCTCCTAACTAGTGATCCTTTTTCATTCTTCTGCTCCCTCCTGAACCGACAACACTCTTCCAACACACAGCGGAGAAAGTAGACTCTTGATCGTACAATAGTTGTCGTTCTGGGAACATCATAACAACATAACTCACTTATTATTGCATCCAAGTTGGTAAAAAGCCCCGATGTACACACACTACTTCTCCTTCTTCGGTCTTAAGCACAAATCCCTTCGTAATCCAATCACGGAAGATGAAATACCAACTTCTCCCTCCTGATGGTTGCGAGCTATCGGAATCATCATAATGTTGTGTACATGCCGTATTACCTTCTTGATGCAATCTTAACATCATAGCTTGATCAAAATTCTGTGAGAATATGTCGCAAAAAATACTCTCAATACGTTTCTCTAACCAACCTTTTATCGAACCTCCTTTGAATTCACCGGCTAATTGTAATGACCACATATGGAGATAACCCGATACGACCAACTTGAAAAGGAAGCAAACATCCCAACTTTGTGACTTACTGCTTGTTCTAAATTTTTGAACAATCCACAACGCCGTGTGACACCAAGTACTAAAACTTCCTCAAAGTGATAGTTATACACTGTGAGCACTACAACGTAACTCCTTACATCAGTTATAACCAGATTGTCCATTTCAAAATCACTTAAAGTGACAGTAATGCCCCAACAAGTTATCTTGAGACATGCAACCAACCAACCATCGTCTCAAAGATAAAGAAGATCACCCGTGGAACGTCACTTCAATTCCGCATCAATAATACCGTACAAAAACCCCGTAGTCATTTTTTCACATCTTCATTCAAGCCGTGAATTATGTATCCCTCCGTGAAAATTTACCATACCAAAATATACCAATTTTAGTATAAAAAATTGTATCCAAAATTTCAAACTTTGGTTAACAATTTTTATCCAATTAATTCTTAAACGTGAACATGTATACTTCACCATCTCAATAATTCAGCCCGTTCCAAATTAACGCAAGGCCCATCCAACACAAATCCAGTCCACGAAGGTTCCCTGATCCAAATCAAAAGAGCCCGATCCATCCTTGAGGATAAAAACGTTTCATGCCCTATATATCACATGACCTAAACCTAAAAACACATTCAACAAATATAACGCCCCTTTTCTCCAATATTCTCTCACCACACTACTTCTTAACTCAAACTCAGATCAAAACCAATCAAACACCTCATCATGTAACTGCTTCCATGATATCGTTGCTCTCACCAACTAATCATATCGAACACTCCATCATCAGAACCACTTCTTCCAAATCGATTCAATGAGGCATCAAGGTCTTGTAATAACCAAGGTCTCGGGTAGGTTGTGATAATGATTTTCGTTTTGTTTGTCATAAAAACGAACCAAAGAAAGAATGAAACTTTCGTTTTTGTACTTTCTTAAGGGTTCGGATATTAAGGAAACTGAGTTTCCAATAGAGGGTTGATGATGAATTAGATTTAATTGAAACAATCTATAAAAAGATTGCAAAAAAATTAAGTCGAATCTGAGATCGTTTTTAACATTTTTCATTTATGTTATTGTCTTGGTGAGATGAATTTGTTGAAGATAAATGGGATTAGGATAGGTATGGATGGATGATGTTGGAGTTTGATTTGTTGAGTCGGACCTGTTTTCTTTTTTTCATTTGTAGCTCGATGACAGATAATGTTTATGGCCGAGGTCGAGAGATGAATGGTAAATGGTATTGGTCTAGTCTGCGCGTAACAATTTCTTTCATTTCCTTATGCGTAAAAAATATCAGTTACGCGTAACTTTTGGTCGGTCCTTATGCGTAAACTGCTTGGTCTTACGCGTAAGCCAGTTGCATATGCGTAAACCCAGGTCAAGTTTATGCGTAAGCAAGGGCTTATGCTTAAAGACTTACGCGTAACAATTCCTACGCATAACTTCACAGTTATGCGTAATATTCCTGAAGATTTTCCTTATGCGTAGAAAAAGGATTTTGACCCTTTGACTTTTTCCGGCGAGTTTTTTCGACCAAGATATTTCGTCCATCTTTATTTTTACCAAGAAAAGCTACTAAAAGGACTCTTCATTTTGCCTTGTTTGACCATGAAAAGATGAACAGGTTTGACCACTTTGTATTTCACGTATTGGTAATACAAAAGTCACATAAGGACTGTTTGGACAATATATGACCCAAAACAGATGTTAACACATGATAGACCAGGACTTTTGACCATAAAGGATACTAAAATATATGTTATAAACTGTTTAAGCGTAAAATAGACGGAAAAAATTTTTCCGACCCCCAAAAAAATAGCACAAAACAGTTAAAAACATGTGTAAAACACCAACATAAATCAACACAAGATAACCATGGCTATATACCACTTGTTAGGACCATTTAACACAATATTTATGTGGTTTTGGAGGTCGGGGTTGGTGGAAGAAGATGAAGATCTTCATCCTTTTAGTGAGAGAAACTAGAGAGAGGGAGGAGAAAACAATGGAAACTTTATTAATAAAACACACACTACAAATAACCAAATGCATCACCTCACCCCTCATGGAGAGTCATGAGGGGTATATATAGGCCCTATCTTTGCCACTTAAACGATACTAGTCCCTAAGGGCACATTATACTACGCGTCTAGTCCAATTCACGTAAGTGACGTTATCTTTATAAAAAGCGAGGCTAACACGGACGTTGCGAACAGTATTCGGCCAGGTAAAAGTAATCTTATTACTGGTGTACTGGGATTGCTTTTTCTTGGTCGAATACTGATCTCCGCTTATGACTGGTTGCCTGTGGAACTATTATATCAATTTAATGTGAAGGTTGGTGGAATAGGATAGGCCTTCGAAATTGCGTGGTCGGTAATCGTATATTAGCCACGTTCATTGCGCAAAAAAATGAAAAAAATGAAAACGGGTCGGGCCACCTCCTAGCCAATTTAACTGTTGGTTTTTTTTTGGGACTGGCCTTCTTTTTCGTGGATGTGGGCTTATATCTACTCGGCTTTCTTATTATAACGTATACACGGTGGTTTGTCGCTTCATTTTCCATACCTTTCCAGAATTTTATATACCTTAATTCATCTGGGAGGGAATTTGTGAGGTCGCTGAGATCTGGCATGCATTAAGGGTGTTGTTACTATGATTTCTTTGGACGTGGTATTGGATGTTTTTGTTGCGCATTTGTTTTTTCGCAGCTTAACTTATTGTTTATACACCATTTCAATGCTTGTGGTTACAAGTATTTATTTTCAACTTGAGTTTCGTTGTTCTTTTTAAGATTATCAGTAGCTTTGGCGGGATGCTTTTGGGCAGCATCGTGCTAGGCCAGTTATGTTACACGCACGACTGCAGTTATGTAGGTCGCTTGCCATAGCTACTTTATACATGTATCTGAGGTTTTGAAATAGACTTCTGTCCACTGTGCTGGATGGAAATGGTACCGTGCATATGAATTTTAGTCTTCTCCCTTTCGATTGGCGATGATGATAATATGCTCACCATAGCACATACATTTTCTTTGCGGGCATCGTGGCATGGCAGTCATATCGAGTGTATGGCTGCAGCCATGTTGCTAGCCTGTTGTAGCTATCGTATACGCATATCTGAGCCTCATTTGGTGTCAACATCCATGTGTTTCTATGGCTTACGAAGGCTGTACCCGTAGGTTCTAACTCTAATACTGCAGCAACACTATTTGGAATGCCAATATTATCATGTTTTATATACTGGGAGGGAATTTGTTAGGTCGCTGAGATTTGGCATGCATTAAGGGTGTTGTTACTATGATTTCTTTGGACGTGGTATTGGATGTTTTTGTTGCACGTTTGTTTTTGCGCAGCTTAACTTATTTTTTATACACCATTCCAGTCCTTGTGGTTACAAGTATTTATTTTCAATATGAGTTTCGTTGTTCTTTTTAAGATTATCAGTAGCTTTGGCGGGATTCTTTTGGGCAGCATCGTGCTAGGCCAGTTATGTTACACCCACGACTGCAGTTGTGTAGGTCGCTTGCCATAACTACTTTTTACATGTATATAAGGTTTTGAAATAGACTTTTGTCCACTGTGCTGGATGGAAATGGTACCGTGCATACGAATTTTAGTCTTCTCCCTTTCGATTGGCGATGATGATAATATGCTCACCATAGCACATACATTTTCTTTGCGGGCATCGTGACACGACAGTCATATCGGGTGTATGGCTGCAGCCATGTTTCTAGCCTGTTTTAGCTATCGTATACGCATATCTGAGCCTCAGTTGGTGTCAACATCCATGTGTTTCTATGGCTTACGAAGGTTGTACACGCAGGTTCTAACTATAATACTGCAGCAATACTATTTGAAATGCCAATATTATCATGTTTTATATACGCTTATATTACCTTTCAGGATCATAGGTACTGCATTGCCGTAAGCAGAGAGTGACTGGAATTGCCGGTACGCTTGCAGTCGGTAGCAATATACTCTTATCCACCTGATTTGGACGATTGGGATCTTTCCACCTGGTAGAATGTTTCATACATCATTTTCTAGTATTGATATGAGATGTTTGGGATATTGGTCCGTTCTAAATCACCGCTCGAAATCATTTCGTTGTTACAACGGTTTAGCAACAAGTCTGGTGCAGGCCTTTGCACAACAATCGTTGAAATGGCAAAAGGGATTCAAGCGGGCGAGTAGACGGGTCTTGCTATCCTGCACACCACGTCTCAACATTGGCGATTGACGCTTGAAATGTACCCCCGAGTAGAAAGACTCCAGTCGATGACGCAACTATATTCAGTTGTAATGTTGTATGCACAGAAGTCATGATTGATGCACAAAAGTTATGACTGATGTATAGAAGGTTAGTCCTCTTAGCGCACTGACTGACAATCTGAACCTTTAAAGAGGTGCAATGTTGTCTGCACGTTCGCTTTAACGCGAGCATGAGTCTTGGCAACGATAGATGCATATTTGTAACTGACGGTTGTCTGGAATTGCTCATATGTATGCAGTCGGAATGCGTTGCATCTAACGCAACTGAATAATCGTGTCATCGATTGGAATCTTTCCACTAGGTAGAATAGTGCAATCTTCATTTGCTAATATTGAGACGTGATGTTTAAGATATTACCCGATTCTCATATTCCCCTCGAATTCCTTTTGTCGTGACAATCTTCTGGCAATACGTCTGGTGCAGGCCTTTGCACAAAGCCTGTTGACACAGCAAAAGGAATTTGAGGGGGCGATTAGACGGGTATCACTATCCTGAACATCACGTGTCAACATCATCGAGTGACGATTGGAGTATGCTTCCGAGTGGTAAGATTCGACTCGATGACATGGCAATATCCTGATACGAAACAAAAGTATCATTCACATAGTAAAAGTTACCTCTCACTATACGAACCACGTATCTTTTATTATTTTTACTGATGAACGCGATTCGAATTCTGTTGTTCGTATTTTTTAAGGGTTTCCAAGCATATGTACGCCATACAGGGATTGCCATGATGTCGAATATTTTGAATGGGAGGCGGCAGTTGAGGCGGAAAAAAAAGCCAGCGATGTAATAACATTCATTTCCCGGTATGAAAAGCAAGAGGTAAATGACCAGACAATTTACGTTTCACTTTTTATTTGCTTATAATATGTTGATAATATGCGTTCCGGTATAATGAGAAACCTATCAAATGTTTACACCCAAAACTTTCTTCTGTGTTGTGATTTTGGAGCTCAGTTTCCGTGTTTGAAAGCACGTTGAAATCTGATATCCTACTATGTGTCTCATGAAAGTTTTAAAAGAATTGGATTTCCGGTAAGTTTTTGGTTTCTTTTTTTTATCTTCCATCTCTTTAGCCATTTGTTTGTACTTACAGTGCATGAACAAACCATAAGATTTCAGATTTTTTTAGTTTTTTTAACAATTTAATACAGACAGGAGTTATCACGTTTATGATAAAAATGCTTGTCAGCTTGTGGGGGCTAAAATGGTGTTGAGGCCGTGTTTTTTTAAGCTTGAAAGGCGGCTAACAGATGTAGGTTTGGACGATTAAATATGGGCTGACATGGGTATATTAGGGTGGCGAAACAGGGAATGAAATATGTATCTTTTGTTGTTGAAATGAGGTACGCAACTGGTGGGTTTGATTGCTGAAATGGGACCTGACGTGGGCGGGTTTGGGGGCTTAAATGACACTGAAATAAAGTGAGTTACGCGATTGATGTTGGTCGTAACCGCAAGGATAGACAAAGTACTAGCCTATTAGGCATGATTTTTATTTTACAGCATCGCAAGAAATACAATAAACTTTCTAGCTTTACATACCGACTGTCTTCGAACACTCATAATTATGATCTGATATGTGTTTCGACATGGTGTTTGATTGCGGTGTGAGGCGGCATATGAGCGTGGGTTATCTTGCATCGTCGCCTCCTAAGTCGCTTAAATCAGTGCACATTTGTAAAGTAAATTTGAAATGTGATGAAAATAAAGTTAATCTTTTACACGACGTCGCAACTGAATCTCTTTACTCGTGTAAATTAATTGTTTTCATGAAACACTGGCTTTGGTGTGTAGGAGTTCCTCATGTTTGATGTGAATTCGGACGTGGAGATTCAGTAGAAGCTGTAAATGGTACGTCGCCATAATTCCAGTTTCGTCCTAGAATTTTCAAAGAATTGTGGATTCAAACCGGGCGAAAAAAACTCCCAGCTTGCAGTCAACTACTCCTAAAGTTGGTAGGTTCGTTCAAATTGCTTTTACCTACATTAATAGGTAGCATGCGGCTGCGGATAAACTTCCTCCGCTTTACCTTTTTTTGTTTGCCGGCACAACGCACATATACTTATCCTAGCATTATATCTTATGCAGGCCCTCTTTCGCTTCTGTTATTGCACGTCTGACAGCTACAACTTCTAAAAACATGCACGATGTTTTATGAAGGCCGTCCCAAGTAACCCCTATCAATGATCTTAATATAAGTGTAACTAATTCATGTTAAATTGCACACTCGAATTATTCAATGTATATATACTAAATGCAGAACATATGATTTAGAATTTTTTTTTTGGTCATCACCTTCCTCCTTGCTTAATTAGTATGCTGGAAAATCAAGCTAAAGTTATTGGCGGGCTATTAGGCACAATGTCTTCGCTGTGTCAAGAAAATTCTATCTTTAAACTAAAACTGCTGGCCGGTGAAACTGTTAATATATATATAAACCACAAGGTCAGTGGAAATATAGTAATCCTTCGGTGGAAATAGAATACTAGGGTAGTCAAATTTATATTATGTCATTTGTTTTATATGTATATACTTATCTTTCACGTTCTGGATAATTACGATTCAGAAATTTCCAGATTCAGAAAATTCCACCGCCTAAGAGTTTACTAAAGTCGCTTTTGGATACTAAGAGCAACCAAATATATAAAGCCCTTCCTTTAAAAATTACGCATTTATAAAAAAAAAAGGTGAGAAACCACCCCCGCAACGCCGGGGGCGTTTCTACATCGTTAACATAAAAGATTATGGGTTAGTAATTAAAGTGGTAGCTAGTGACCAGCGGGTGGAATATGTAGAAAAGGAATATCTGTATGGATTATTGAACTTAAGGGTCATTGTACTTTTAAAAAATGTTCAATTAAGTCATTGTATAACTTTTTTGTTTGTTAAGGTCATTATACTAATTTTTTTACAGTTTTGAGTCACTTTACTATTAAAAAATATTTATTTAAGTTATTATAATATGTTTTTGCTTATTAAAGTCAATAAACATTTCAAAATATGTTATTCAAGTCATCAAAATTGTTAAAATGTAGTATTCAAAAGTAATTTACATACTTTTTGCATTTATTTATTCATTTTTCTGCTTGTTTTTAGATGTTTAGTGTATTTATTTTAAATTTTGTATTTTTTAAAATTACAATGGACATATATTTCAACATAATGTGTGCGTATGTTAGATCGAATTAGTTTTTAAGCTAAATAGGTCATCAAATTTTAATATTTATAAATGTACACTTTTTTCGTTCAAATGCGATTGCTCGCCTTTTACGTTCCTTGGTATGCAATTTAATTTAGCAAAGTTAAACATGTCACTCATCATGTAACCGTGCTAAATTAAATTTCATACCAGGGGACGTAAAAGGCGAGCAATCACATTTAAATGACATCAAAAATGTACATTTATAAATATTAAAAGTTGATGACCTATTTAGCTTAAAAACTATTTCGATTTGATATACGCACAAATCATGCTGAAATATGTGTCCATTGTAATTAATAAAAATAATTTAAAACTAAATACATTAAACATCTACAAACAAGTAGAAAAATGAATACGTAGATGCACAAAGAATGTAAATTACTTTTGAATACTACATTTTAACAATTTTGATGACTTAAATAATATATTTTAAAATGTTTATTGACTTAAATAAGCAAAAACATACTATAATAACTTAAAGAATTTGTTTTTAATAGTATAGTGACTTAAAAGTAAACAAACTTTAGTATAGTGACCTTAACAAACAAAAAAGTTATACAATGAACTAATTAAACATTATTCAAAAGTACAATAACCCTTAAGTGCAATAACCTTATATTAGGTATTTTCGTAGCGAGTCTATTCCCAAGCACGTAAAGTTTCCAACATAAAGTTTGACCAATGTTTATATTAGCTTTTCAATTCCCGACCCCTTTCTTTCTTCACATCACCACATGCTTTTAGTGAGTAGCTAGCTTGTATCTTTATACATTGGTTATAGTACCACCCGTAACATTATAACATGAACTCAGCTTTGCTTTATAGCAATTAGTTGATAAATCATCGTGTACTCTTTTTTAGTGCCAAAGATAACTAGTTCATAAAAATCTAGCCTAATGGTAGAAGTTATAGTACGAGAAAAAAACTCAAAACAAGCCAAAACACATTGCCTAATGGGAACTAAAACACAGAGCTAAACAAACTAAAGAGAGTGCATCCAAGTTAGTCCGGCCAACCCGTTACCAAAAAAAAAAATAAAAAAAATAAATAAAATCAAGAGCTATACAGCTCGAAGAAAACACCTTAAACTCTTTTGGTGATTATTTACATGTTTAAAAGAATTAGATGTTTAGGTCCTGATTTCTAGTTTTCTTATCGATTTAACAACATTTTTGTTACATCGACCATTTTCGATTAACTTATTAATCCCTCCGTCGTTATTTTGTTAATGGACAATTATTTCAAGGCATAAAAATTTATTTCAATAAAATTATGTTAAGTTATTCTTATATGTGATCTTAGAGCTCCACAATGCAAAAAGTCTTAAATGACTTTTTGCATTTAATGTATATCTCATTCAATGAAGAAGATTTTGAAGAAAGACTTGAAGTTTCACAAGTCATTCTAAAAAGCTTTTGGAAAAGCTTTCAATGCAATGCCAAAAAACACTCTCAATTAACCTTTTAAAATAGTAAAAAACTATTAGTAGTTTATGCATTGGAGATGCTCTTATTATTAAGAAGGTAAACAAAATATAGTCAAGAGTTAAAGTTTAGTAACACTAGAAAAAGAGAGGAGCTGCTCCTTATTAATCTATTTGAAGGGAAAGAATCTAGTAGAAGTAAGACTGTTCTTTAGTCTTTTAAGACAGGGGTGATAGAAATGAGGGAATCTTGGTCGTCAAATGTAATGATTTTTTATCTTAATTAGAAAACCCTAACCTTCGCTAGTTTTGGCACACCTATTATTATACTATACTATACCTCTTCTCTTATTTGTCTTTTGTTGTCACCTTCTGCATATTGACGCGGCACGTATAAATTAAACGTGCAGTCTAATAGGATACGTCTCTTCAATATCAGAAGCGTTGATCGAGATGGTATTATACTCGTATATGATATTACCTTATTGCATGTATCATGTTACCAAACTTCTGATATAGTGATATGGACTCCATCTTGCTCTTATGCACAATAGGACAAAACAATTAATGAAGTTCGTATTTTATATTGAGACGGATCAAGGCCTCAACGGAATTCTATATAGCATATGTTTTTTTTTCTTTTCCCTGAACGGAAAATGGAATTACGAACTAGCAAGAAGCTAACATAAATTACAAAAGAGAGGATGGAGTGTTACATGGATGATTAAACCACTCTATCCGATTTAAAAATGAATTTTTACAACTAGAAGGAATTCAAATGATGGATGTGAGCTTAATATAGTTTACAAGAAAGGCTCTACTTGGTTGTTCCTTTGAGAAGACCATGTCAATTTGAAATCTAGTCGACTCGGGGGAGTAGGATGATTGTTCATTGATCAGGAGATATATATTCTCATGTCGTTAGAGAGTGATACAAGAGTTGGAGAAAGCGTTACAAAGGTCACATCTACCCAAAATCCATGTAAAATAATAAATTATAACATTGTTTTAGCAATTATCTACGCAAACATATGAAACTATAAATAGAATTTTGTTTAATCAAAATCCATGTAAAAAATTAAATTTTAACATTATTTTAGCAATTACCTATAATAAAAAATAAAAGTACCAAAAGAATCTTGTTTACTCAAAATCCATTTAAAAGAATAAGTTTTAACATTATTTTAGCAATTATCTATGATAAAAAATAAATTATAAAAAAAATTTTGTTGGAAAGAAGCGCCTTATTCGACCTCTTGAGGGAGAAGAGCGTGTTCTTTCTGTACCTCAAAATGGACCAAATGGTTGTTTGAACGACCAGATTAAAGAACGGAGAAAGCTTACCTTTTAGAGTTGAACGACTAGCTAGGTTTACCACATCGATAAGGCATGAAATGGCCGATTTTGAATTTTACACAAGCTTGAAACTACCTACCAAATATCAACAGCCACCGTACTATTGAAATCAGTTTAATTCTGATGTGTTTAATTGTTTATTAGGTTGAGTTGAATATGTCTTCTTGGGTGATTTTATGCCATTAGAAGTAGTCAAATTCGTCGAGACTTTATAGGTATAATGTCTTTTACTTTTTATAAGTACCGTTGTAGTGTAAAGCCGATCTATAAGCCACAAATCATTCAATAAAATTCAATGCATAATTATATTTTTTACTCCTTATAGTCTTGTTTTTTCAAATATCCAACCAATTTGGTATCAGAGCCAAGTTCTTTATGAACTGGGCGTTTCCTTTCCATTTGTTATCTATTTACAACAACAATGGCAGCAAGCATAAAGAATATGTCGCATCCACAGATCCCTATTGTCAAAGGTGACTCATATGAATTTTGAAGTATCAAAATAAATATTATATTCAAGTCTTAGGATATGTAAGATTACATCAAAATAGGTTTTGAATCAAGCAATGAAGATGAAGCCCGAACTGAAGAGCATTAGAAGAAAGAAGCCAGCGCAATTTTTTCATCCAACAAGTAATGGATGAGTCTATTTTTTCGATAATAGCATATGTAACTATAGCCAAACAGGCATGGACGATTCTAAGCACCAAGTATCAAGACTCTTCTAAAGTAATTACCATCATGTCGTCATTACTCGAAATGTGGTTTTTGATAAACATGCTAGTTGGAAAGAGGATGAGAAAGATTTATCAATATAATGCTCAAGATGAAGTCGCCAACTGAAAACAAAGAAAAACCAGCTCCAACAAGTACCTCCACAAGTCCCGTGCAATCTTCACCATCTATACCAACAAGTTCAGCCACAAGATCTTTCGTGTCTTCACCTACAAGTAGCGATAATAACACCGAAACTGGTCAAACGGAGTCAATGCAACTGCATCGTGATGATACCTTTTCTCTTTTTTCTGGTGATCCTGTTCACGTAGACGAAGCCCTCGAAAGTAAAGAATGTACAATGGCTATAAAAGATGAGCTATCGTCTATTAAAAGAAACACTCACTTGAATTGAAATGCGCCTTTAAGACAATACTTGGTTGATTGGAGCATTGAGAAAGATAAAGTGAGACTTGTAGTCAAAGGGTATGCACAACAATAATGAATCAGTTACGAAGAACCTTCTCACCATAAGCTTGTTTTGAAACAATTTGTATTGATTTCTATACAATAGAAATGGAAGTTGTATCAGCTTAACGTAAATTTTGATTTCTTAAACGGTGATTTAAAAGAAGTGTATGTATGTCAACCACCCGGTTTTAAAAGCATGCAAATCCAAGAATGATGTTTCGAAAGCATGTATGTCAACTACATGCCGGGTTTATCAAATTCATTGAGTTTTTCCTCAAAATGGGTTCACGAGAAGTCCGCAAGAACCAACACTCTATTTAAAGAAGCATGGTACTGATAATTTACTACTTGTAAGCCTCTACTATTTCTTCTTCTCAACATATTCTTGAGTATCAAGCATCAATGAATAAAATGTTCGACATGACTAATTTGGAGGAACTTGGATATTTTTGGGGGCTACAAATATTCAAGCTAGTGATGGAATATTCATGACTCAAAGATTTAGCGGATGAGAAATTAAGATCATACGATGGTAGAGATTTAGCGGATGCAAAGATTTACAGAAGTCTTGTTGGAAGACTAATTTATGTTACTCATTTTTGTTAAGATGTGACATTGTCTGTTTGTGTCTTGTCTCGGTTTATGCATAATCCCTCAAAGACTCACTTTGGAGATGTCAAGCGAGTTTTTCGGTATTTGGCAAAAACTAAAAATCATGGTATTTGGTTTCGTAAAAATAAGAGTTACTTTCTCAAAGGAGATTACGGCAGCGATTAGGCAGGCTTAGTGGAAGATGGAAAAAGTAGACCAAGTTTATGTTTTCTTCTTGGAAATGCAGTTGTTTCACAGAGCTCAAAAAGATAAGAAATTATGGCTTTGTCTTCAACATAAGTCGAGTATGTAGTTTCTACTAAGTGAGCTTGTCAAGCTGTTTGGTTACCTAGAATTCTGAATGATTTAGAGCACAAGCAAACTGAAACGACTGACATCATGTGTAATAATGTTTCAACAGTCATTTAGCCAGAAATCCAATACTTCATGGTCGGACAAATCATATAGAGATAAAGCACCATTATATACGAGAATTTATAACCATCGAGGAGATCGGGTTGCAGAATTGCAGGAAATAATGAACAAGTTGCATACTTGTTAACAAAAGCTTGACACAACTTAAGAATAAGGAGCCTGAAGTAAAATTTAGTGTCTAAATGTTCGGATGAAAGGAAAGTGTTGAAATCAGTTTAATTCTCATGTGTTTAATTGTTTATTCGATTGAATTGAATAAGTCTCTTTAAATGATTTTATGCCACTAGAGGTAGTCAAGTTTGTTGAGATTTTATAGGTCTAGGGTCATATACTTTTTCTAAGTACCGTTGTAGTGTAAAGCCGATATATAGGCCACCAGTCATTCAATAAAGTTCATATGCATAATCAAATTTTGTTTGCTTTTTATGTTGAATAATGAATTCCCCGTAAATATGTTGTGATATTATTCAAACTATATATATAGTACACATAACATGAAACCCTAATGAACCCAAAAATACAATCGGGTTTGGGCTATATTTATCGTCTCATACTCTCTCACAATTCTAGTAGCGAAATCGTGAAAGCTCTGATTGAATTATAAAACTAAATAAACATTAAACAAAGTTATCTTGGGAAGAAGAAAAAAAATTATGGCAATAAAAGCAATGGTTTGTTCAAAAAGAAATCTGATAGTAAGCGAAAGCAATTCTTCAAGCTGCAACAAAAGTAAATAAAAGCAGTAGCAAAGGCAAATAACAATTTGTTGATTAAGAAATCCTACAACAAGTGAAAATTAAACTTCATCATGCAGCAGCAACAGCAAGAGCAAAAGCAAAGGGAAAAAAAGCAAAGCATAGATTTTTTTTCTTTTTTTTCAACAGTCGGCTTCTGGCGGCGTATCCAGTAGTCGACGAAGGTGATTCATATTGTTTTGTGTAGAAGTAAAAAAACCGAAGAGAATGGTGCTAATCGCGTCAGTTAACTCCAAACAGTTTGAAAGTTATGGTCAAAACAATACGCAGTTAGGGTTTTGGCCAAAAAAATTGCATTTTTTTAATAAAAAGCGAGTAATGGCAACGATAAGGTTTGGTGGAGTATACAGAGTATACCGGGGTGGATTCTCTAAATTGAATGTGGGTACTAAGGTTCGTTATCAACCTAAAGCATCTTTTGGGACCACTAAGGTGGATGGAAAGAAGAAGGCATCGGATATGCCTAGTACTAGCGGAACTAAGGTTTCTACAACAAATTCTTTTGAAGCTATTAATACGGCTGATGCTGATTTTTCCGTGCCTACTAAGGTTGATACTAAGGGAGGGACTCTGCCTGAGTCTAGTTCTACAATGGTTGCTAATAAGGAGGGATCCCAACCGACGGGTAGTGTACCACAAGATCCAAGTGTGGTAGATGATCAAAGGGATGAGCCTAAGGTGGTTGTGGGTGCTGCCTCTAAGGCTTCTTCTTCTTCTCCTGACACTTTACCCACCAAGAGGGTTAATCCTTTCTCTAAAGTGGGTGAAATTGATGTTTCTGATAGTGATGACGAGGTACTTCCAGATGATAACCCCATAGCGCAATATATTTCATCTGCATGTGGCGGTTATGACTTTGAAGATGATTATGATGACTGCATGAATCAAATCTACGATCTCCGTCAAGCTATGGATGATTACTATAATGCTGATTTCAAGATCCAAGGGCGTTGTAGGAAGTAATTCTTGTGGTGTCTAATGTGTTTACTTATTATCTTGTGATTTGTGGTTTGTTTCTTTTCTAGAAGATAGGAAGTGCATTGATTTGCAAGATTGCCTATGTAACTGGCTGTGATATGAGATATCACCCATATCCGTTGTACTTAAACGGTTTTTTGGAGTAATGAATTTTACCGGGTCGTTGTGACCTTTTACCCAAAAAAAAAGGTTTGGTGGAGTGACCTAGAGGAGGCGGCTCAACATAGTATTCCAGGTCTGAGGATCAGACCCGCTCCGATATCATGTTATATTATATAATTCTTCCCCGTATGTATATTGTATTATTAACCACACAATATATAATACACATAGCATGAAACTCTAATGGACTCAAACTCACAGTCAAACTTAGGCAATAGTTATCATCTATTACCTTGTTTTTTCAAATATCTAATAGTTACAAGTGACAAAAATATGGTCTTTGATAGGCTGTGCAGGGGCTTAAACTTTTAAAATAAGTCGGCTTTTATAATAAGTCTTGTAGGCTTATGGAGGCTTTTAAAACTATAAGTCCCAAACGGATAAAAGGGACTAAAAAATTTAGATCGTGGCTTTTAAACTATTAATTACTTATTTACTTACGAAAATATCAAACATATATTATATGTTTATTTAATTATATCCTTTTTAGTAATTTAGCAATAATAAGCTCAAGCTTAAGCTAACTTGCCAAAAATCTTTATGAAAATACAAATTTTAGTTTCGGATTATAGTATAAGCCTCAGCCCCAGCTCCAACTATAGCCCTAGCCCTAGCCTCAGTTCAAGTCCCAGCCCCAGCCCATTTCGCCAAAAATACCCATAGTCCTTGTTTTGTCAAATATCCAACATGTACAAGTGACAAAAATATGGGTGAAATTATCTAGAATGGACGCTTTGAAAACTGTTTTACCAATTGCGACCCTAGAAGTTTGTGTTACCAAATAAATCATAGCGAGAAACAAGTTTGCTCGACATTTAATTTGCTCGCCATTTGCTCATGACACGCGTAAGTGGCAAGCAAGTTACTTTGCTCGCCATCCTTTTTGTAACGCCCCGACCCGACAAGGGTAAAGGAATCACAAGTAATGGTGTCATATCAAAGCAAACATAAATATCCAAAAGAAATCTCAACATAAAATATTGAAATAATCCAAGTCAAATGACTTCAATACATAGGTCCCAGCGGAAAATAAACTCCAAATGAAATGTCTAAAATATAAAGTCTAAATGGCATCATAAGATCAAAGCTAAAATCTCTAAGGTAAGTCCACACAAGACTCATCCCAAAGCAATACCCGGCTCAATGCTTAGATACCTACCGCGGAAGAAAAGAAATGCGGCCGAGCTTCAAAAGCCCGATGTGAGATATACAAGCAAAGCGAATACGAAACGAAAACGAATACGAAATAAAGTGAAAGAAAGATAGTGAAATCATAATCATTTCAAAAGATAAATCGGGATAAAAGAATAAGTTTTATAGCTAACTACCTCGAGCCCAAACACATATGCCATATCATAAACATATTCATATTCATATTCTCATAAGGCAACATTTGTAGGGAGACCTACCGAGTTATGAAGGACGTGCATGCACGCAAAGATCAATCATCGATAACATATAGCATATAACATATAATATATAACATGTAACAGATCTAGGATGCACCCATCGCCCACAAACATACATTGATAATATAATATAAATTGAGCTCATAACAATAACGAGATAAGGGACGTGGCGAACTTCACTCTCATCGCCCTAGAGTCATGTCGAAGTGCATTGTCGACACGGACATGGAACCCCATGACTAGTTAATAATTGGCTCGGGTGTCAAACTATCTTAGGTCAAATTAGAATGTCATAACTGACATAGATCATATTTTATCAAATGTTTAATCATGTTTTCAAAATCAAAGTCTTCATATCATATAGTTCAAAATCAATGTTTTATGATTCAAAAATCAAAGTTCAGATAAGCAACAACTCAAATAGACACATTAGGGTTCATAGCAAAGGCTTAGGAAATCCTAATATAAAAGTTAACGAAAAGAAAACATTACAAGAAACCTTTACTGAAAAGGTCAGAATATCTGTACCTTATTCCAAAGCAAATGATCAAAAAGCAAAAACAAGGAAAGCAAAGTATTACTCCTTCTTCACAGGACCTATACACATTAACGGTCGTACATGTTATTTATGATTCCATAATCGTCGAAATGATCTTTTAATATTTGGTGTTCATACTTAATATATTTAATGATCTTAGTACTTTAGGGTTTTATAATTAATATCGTAGATTAGGGTTCATTATGTCATTTATTAAAGTTTAGGGTTAAATGTGAAAATAGTTAAAACGTCATAACTCACACATGAAATAACGAATTAATACACACTTAGTTTCAAAACCCTAATCGACTCTCCTTTATGTTCTAAGGTTTTCTCATTCTTTAATATCTCATTAATATGCATTTACTTACATGTTACGTCTTTTAATGACTCGTTACTTAACCTAACACGTCATAAAACAATCTTTCCTTTTATGTTTCACCATACACGTTTATGATTTTATGTGACATACAAGTTACTTATTACTCGTATTAATTACACGTTTACACACTTACAAATTCACTTGACTTATAATAACACACGCATATGAGACACGATTCACAAAACATTAGGGTTTGGCATACCTTATTCAGTTTACATATCAAACTAGGGTTTACGTTTACATGACCTTTACTTACTTAATATTCTTTTAAAACTCATATGTGGTTCGGTTCAACTTAGGGTTTCAATTAATAGGTTATTACGCAAGTCTTAACTCATCTACGTACTTAACTCATTCAAGTTATCATGTTTTACACTTTAGTCGAATTATATGCATGGTTCGGTTATAACACATAAGGTTCGGTCCTTATGCAACTCGACATAGCCATGACCCGATTCAATATTACATATTACGTACATAGCTCTTTAATACTTTTAAGGTTTAAATCGTATGGTTTGCCTTGTTTTGGTTCTATTCGGCTCGACACAAAGAAAAAGGAAACACAAGTCGACCAAACGAATCAAGTTACAATACAATAACATAAGGTACATCAAACGAATACAAGAATAGGTTATACCTTGACTTGGTTGAAGCAAAAACTCGACACCAAGGGTGTAAGTATTCGGCCGAGTAGAGAGCAAAAGAAAAAGAAGAGAGGCAACAATAAACTAGGGTTTCACTTTTGTGTTTATGTGTTGTATATATAGTAGTATTATTTTTAGTTTAGGCTTGAGGAGGCCTTGGGTTTTCGGCTTGGCCCAACCGAACTCAAACAAACACACGCCCTTGGGCTCTTGAGTCCACACGACACAAAACAAACACGGCCCAAGTTATTTACGCGAGACGTCCAATCTTCGTCGTACCAAAATCGATCCCGTAATATATTTTAGTTAGGTTTTATTTATTCGCCAGTTAAGTTTTAAATTCATTAAATGATATAAATGTATTTTACGTAGTTTATAAATTTCGATTCCAAGGGTATTTTAGTCTTTAATCAGATTTTAGATTTTCAGGTTTTACAATTCTTCCTCTCTAAAGAAAAATTTTCGTCCTCGAAAATTGAAATGAAACGAAACGAAAAATGAAAACGAAATGAGAACATACCAAACTATTCAAAGAAATGAGGATAACTAGCTCGCATCGACTCCTCGGTTTCCCAAGTAGCCTCACGTTCGGATGATTTTCCAAAGAATCTTAACGAACGGGATGACTTTATTTCTCATAACTCTTTCTTGTCTTTCTAAAATAGCTTCGGTTCTTCGATAAAGACATATCGGATTGAATTTGATCAAACGGATAAGAAGCAACGTGTAACGGATGATAGTTGTATCCCTTAGGGTGATACATGGAAAACGCCATGAACATGCGATAACCGAGGCGGAAGTGCTAATCGACACGAAACTTCTCCCTATACGTTCTAGAATTTCAAAAGGTCCAATAAATCGAGGACTGAGCTTGCCCTTGATTCCAAAACGTTTCACACCTCTAAACGGCGAAACTTTCAAAAATACACGATCTCGAACTCGAAACTCTAAATCACGACGATGCTTGTCGGCATAACTTTTCTGACGAGACCTAGCTTCCTTCAACCTTTCTCTAGCAATAGCTACTTTCTCATTAGTGATCTCGATTATTTCCGGACCTTCAATCAAGCATTCACCTACTTCATCCCAGCAAATAGGTGCTCTACATTTCCTTCCATAAAGAAGTTTAAACGGTGCCGCCTTAATGCTAGCATGCCAACTGTTGTTATATGCA
This sequence comes from Chrysanthemum lavandulifolium, assembly GCA_022545495.1. Lineage (NCBI taxonomy): Eukaryota > Viridiplantae > Streptophyta > Magnoliopsida > Asterales > Asteraceae > Chrysanthemum > Chrysanthemum lavandulifolium. The sequence continues at coordinate 206,935,576 of CM040244.1, forward strand.
AACTCTACTAAACATAAATATTCATCCCAACCGCAGGTCCATTCTAAAGCACAAGCCCTTAGCATATCCTCTAAGGTCTCAGATAGTCCTCTCGATCGACTATCCGTTTGAGGATGAAATGCCGTACTAAAATTAAGTCGAGTACCCCAAGCTTTCTCGCAAACCTTTCCGAAACGAAGTAAAAGCGGATCTCGTCGGACACAATAGATGCCGGAGTACCATGAAGTCTAACGATCTCTTCTTGAAAAATCTCCGCCAATTTACCAATACCATAATCCTTCCCGATTGGCAAGAAATGAGCGATTTGGTTAGTCGATCAACAACTACCCAAATCGCATCATGCTTCTTCCGAGTAAGAGGTAGTTCATCACAAAATCCATAGATATCTTATCCCACTTCCATGTTGGAATATCCAATGGTCGTAACGATCCACTAGCCCTTTGATGTTCAATCTTAACTCACGACAAACCATACACTTCGACACAAACGTCGCCACATCTTGCTTCATGCCATTCCACCAAAAGTATCGCTTCAAATCCCTATACATCTTGGTAGAACCAGATGGATAGTGAAAGGAGAACTATGAGCTTCATCATAACTTTCTCAATGAAGTACCGATCATTGGGAACACAAAGCCTATCTCCATACCATACAATACCGTCATTATCAACCTTAAACTCCGTCGCTTACCTTCTTCAACATTTTGCGCCACTGCCCACACACGCCGTCATCTTTCGAGCCTCTTTAATTTGCGAGATAAGGTTCGACTCCACCTTCATACTTGCCCAAGATCCATCAAAACCTCGCACACATAACTCAACATCCAAACTCTCTAAGTCACGAATAATCCTAGGCTCAATCTCGATACTTGCAAGAATGCACGATTTCCGGCTAAGCGTCGGCAAGCACGTTAGCCTTACCCGGATGGTCTTGAATGTTGGTGTCATAATCCTTAAGAAGTTCTAACCATCTTCTTTGTCTCATGTTAAGTTCCTACGAGTGAAAATATACTTGAGACTCTTATGATCGATGAATATATCACACGTCTCTCCATACAAGTAATGTCTCCGGATCTTCAACGCAAACACCACCGCAGCCTAACTCAAGGTCATGAGTTGGGTAATTCTCCTCATAAGGTTTTAGGCGCCTCAAGCATAAGCTATTACCTTTCCATGTTGCATCAAAACACACCTAATCCCTTCTTAGATGCATCATCAGAATTTGAAATCCTCGAACCGGTTGGAAGAGTCAAAATAGGGTCGACACCAATCTCCGTTTCAACTCTTCAAAACTCTTCTCTCGCTCATCCGTCCATACAAACTTTTCACCTTTCCTCATCGGTTGGGTTAGGGGTAGAGCTAAGCGAGAGAAACCTTCAACAAAAGCGTCTGTAGTAACCAAAGAAGTCCAAGAAAACTCGACCTCATCCACCGTCGTAGGTCTTGGCCATTTAGTGATAGCCTCAACTTTAGACGGATCCATGGTGATACCATCACCGATACAATATGACCAAGGAACGCGACTTGTCTTAACCAAAATTCGCACTTGAAAATTTGGCGTACAACTTCTTCTTCCTCAAAATCTCCAAAACTATACGAAGATGTTCTTCATGCTCTTCTTCGACTTGGAGTAAACTAAAATGTCGTCGATGAAAACAATAACGAACTTGTTGAGAAACTCATGGAAAACACGATTCATCGTGTCCATAAACACAAAGAAAGCATTGGTCAAACCAAAAGGCATAACTAGGAATTCGTAATGACCATATCCGCACGAAAGCTTGTCTTAGGAACATCTTGCTCCTTCACACGTAACTGATGATAACCAGACCTCAAATCAATCTTCGAAAAGAACTTAGCTCCTTGTAGTTGATCAAATAAATCATCAATACGTGGCAGAGGATAACGGTTACGAATGGTAATACGATTGAGTTCACGGTAGTCGATACATAGGCGCATGCTTCCATCCTTCTTCTTCACAAACAAGACAGGTGCACCCCATGGAGAAACACTGGGGCGAATAAATCCATTTTCTATCATCTCTTGCAGCTGTTCCTTCAACTCCTTGATTCTCTACAGTGCCATGCGATCACGGAGCCTTCAAATCGGTTCAAGCACGTGAATTAACTCAATGCTAAACTCAACTTCTAGGCGGGGAAGACCAGGGAGTTCATCGGGAAAAACGTCGGTAAATTCGCAAACAACCGAAAGATTTGCAATGTTAGGACTCTCCAAAGATGTGTCCTTAACAGATGCTAGAAAACCTTGGCATCCATGAGCAATCATGATCCGTGCCTTCATAGCAGAAATGAGTTTAACGGATTTGAGAGGTTGAGAACCATGATAAACGAATTCGGGATGTTTTACGTCTCCAAAGATCACCGTTCTAGCATAGCAGTCGATTGAAGCTCTATGATAAGCCAACAAATCCATGCCTAGAACGATATCAAAGTCGACCATTTCGAGAGGATACAGATTTGCAAAGCGAATACGATCATCAAAACGAAGAGGACACTTAACGTATTTATGATCAATGATCACGTGGTTTTTCATAGGCGTAGAAATCGATAAGTGATTTGTTAATGGTTTGGGCTTCATATTAAGTTTCTTAGCAGATGTGATAGATATAATGGAGTGTGTGGCACCGGTATCAAATAAAACGAAGACATCATAATCATCAATGAAAAGAGTACCCGTAATGGTACACGAAGTGCGCTCCCACCGTTACGAGTAGTAGCATAAACACGTCCAAGAGTAGTCGGTGGCTTGATGTAGTTTCCGTGAATCGCGGGTTCTTCTTAGGGCAATCTTTAATCTTATGAGCGGTGGAGCCACAAGCAAAACAACCACAAAGTGGCCTTGTAACACCTTGCCGGATGAGCCTTTCCACAAGTAGTACAAATAGGTGGGGTGGCAAAACTTCACCGTCCTCTGTTGACCAAGATCACAAGCACGACCGATTTGCTCCTCGGTGATCGATCCTTGTTGTAACGGTTATTGTTACCTTGGTTCGACGATCACTTCCATTCCTACCAAAGATTTTTATTATCTTGACCCTCGTCTCGGGCGCCCGGTGTCAACATTCCTTCCGATCGACCTCACCGATCATAACTCCTATCCACTTGATTCCTCGAATCATAACTCCTACCGTAATTTCCCTTATAGTCATTGCCTTGAGTCCTACCTTGAATCCGATCACCATCGCGATTACGCTTGTTGGAACCCGAAACCTCATGAAAGATCTCAATGTTACGAAATGCATCATTGCAGCCGACACATTCTCATACTCAATATTAAGCAATCGGTCCAACACCCACTTCTTGATCCCCACTTGAAGTGCTTAGCTTGACGCCTACCATCTCCAAAGAATCGCTCCCACAAAACTCACCTGACCTCATAAATCTACTCATGTACTCATTGGAATTCTCATAATCAAACCGGTAGATGGCTTGATAATCCTCTCATACCTTTTTGCTCAAAGATCGTGGAAGTAACGGTTATAGAAGATAGTCCAAACTCGGTCCAGTACAAGTCACAAAGAAAAGCATCTCCTCCTCTTGCTTGTTTGAGTGCCTTCCACCAATTTAAAGCATCACCTTCCAATTTGAATGCACCAAACGAGTCTTAAACTCGTCTCCACAACCCAAGACTTCAAACGACTTCTCAATATGAGTGATCCGGTCCTCGGCCTCAAGAGGAGTAGCGAAGGTGCTAAACGAAAGAGGCTTGAGCCATCAAACGCCGAGCCAAGTGTGAATACCGACGGGTTGATTTCCTCCACCACTACTCAAGCACCATTCGACACGAATGTTATTGATCACATGTTCCATCATCTCGTGTAGTAAGACCAGGAAAAGAGAGTTGAGAGCATTAGCAATCGCAGATCCATGTTAGTAGCATCGCGTCTCCGTCCACGCTACCAAGAGTACGAGTTCGAACCATCCGAACGATTAGCAAAATGAACAAAGGTGAGATACGAAATGGAAGTACGCAGAAGGAATCCTAAAGTCTACCCAAATCCTCACGGGTCAAATCCTAAGCTCTAAGGTCTCAAAACCTAGGCTCCATATGTCACAGTCCCGACTACAAGTCAGAACACAGGCTCGATGCCATAAATTGTAACGCCCGACCGACAAGGGTAAAGGAATCACAAGTAATGGTGTCATATCAAAGCAAACATAAATATCCAAAAGAAATCTCAACATAAAATATTGAAATAATCCAAGTCAAATGACTTCAATACATAGGTCCCAGCGGAAAATAAACTCCAAATGAAATGTCTAAAATATAAAGTCTAAATGGCATCATAAGATCAAAGCTAAAATCTCTAAGGTAAGTCCACACATCACTCATCCCAAAGCAATACCCAACTCCAATGCTTAGATACCTACAGCGGAAGAAAAGAAATGCGGCTGAGCTTCAAAAGCCCAGTGAACAGATATACAAGCAAAACAAATACGAAACGAAAACGAATACGAAATAAAGTGAAAGAAAGATAGTGAAATCATAATCATTTCAAAAGATAAATCAGGATAAAAGAATAAGTTTTATAGCTAACTACCTCGAGCCCAAACACATATGCCATATCATAAACATATTCATATTCATATTCTCATAAGGCAACATTTGTAGGGGAGACCTACCAGAGTTATGAAGGACGTGCATGCACGCAGCATCAATCATCAGATAACATATAGCATATAACATATAATATATAACATATAACAGATCTAGGATGCACCCATACGCCCCACAAACATACATTGATAATATAATATAAATTGAGCTCATAACAATAACAGATAAGGGACGTGGCAGAACTTCACTCATCGCCTTAGAGTCATGTCGAGAAGTGCATTGTCGACACGGACATGGAACCCCATGACTAGTTAATAATTGGCTCGGTGTCAAACTATCTTAGGTCAAATTAGAATGTCATAACTGACATAGATCATATTTTATCAAATGTTTAATCATGTTTTCAAAATCAAAGTCTTCATATCATATAGTTCAAAATCAATGTTTTATGATTCAAAAATCAAAGTTCAGATAAGCAATAGCTCAAATAGACACATTATGGTTCATAGCAAAGGCTTAGGAAATCCTAATATAAAAGTTAACGAAAAGAAAACATTACAAGAAACCTTTACTGAAAAGGTCAGAATATCTGTACCTTATTCCAAAGCAAATGATCGAAAAGCAAAAACAAGGAAAGCAAAGGATTACTCCTTCTTCACAGGACCTATACACATTAACGGTCGTACATGTTATTTATGATTCCATAATCGTCGAAATGATCTTTTAATATTTGGTGTTCATACTTAATATATTTAATGATCTTAGCACTTTAGGGTTTTATAATTAATATCGTAGATTAGGGTTCATTATGTCATTTATTAAAGTTTAGGGTTAAATGTGAAAATAGTTAAAACGTCATAACTCACACATGAAATAACGAATTAATACACACTTAGTTTCAAAACCCTAATCGACTCTCCTTTATGTTCTAAGGTTTTCTCATTCTTTAATATCTCATTAATATGCATTTACTTACATGTTACGTCTTTTAATGACTCGTTACTTAACCTAACACGTCATAAAACAATCTTTCCTTTTATGTTTCACCATACACGTTTATGATTTTATGTGACATACAAGTTACTTATTACTCAGTATTAATTACGTTTACACACTTACAAATTCACTTGACTTATAATAACACACGATATGAGACACGATTCACAAAACATTAGGGTTTGGCATACCTTATTCGGTTTACATATCAAACTAGGGTTTACGCTACATGACCTTTACTTACTTAATATTCTTTTAAAACTCATATGTGGTTCGGTTCAACTTAGGGTTTCAATTAATAGGTTATTACGCAAGTCTTAACTCATCTACGACTTAACTCATTCAAGTTATCATGTTTTACACTTTAGTCGAATTATATGCATGGTTCGGTTATAACACATAAGGTTCGGTCCTTATGCAACTCGACATAGCCATGACCCGATTCAATATTACATATTACGTACATAGCTCTTTAATACTTTTAAGGTTTAAATCGTATGGTTTGCCTTGTTTTGGTTCTATTCGACCGACACAAAGAAAAAGGAAACACAAGTCGACCAAACGAATCAAGTTACAATACAATAACATAAGGTACATCAAACGAATACAAGAATAGGTTATACCTTGACTTGGTTGAAGCAAAAACTCGACACCAAGGGTGTAAGTATTCGCCGAGTAGAGAGCAAAAGAAAAGAAGAGAGGCAACAATAAACTAGGTTTCACTTTTGTGTTTATGTGTTGTATATATAGTAGTATTATTTTAGTTTAGGCTCGAGGAGGCCTTGGGTTTTCGGCTTGGCCCAACCGAACTCAAACAAACACACGCCTTGGGCTCTTGAGTCCACACGACACAAAACAAACACGGCCCAAGTTATTTACGCGAGACGTCCAATCTTCGTCGTACCAAAATCGATCCCGTAATATATTTTAGTTAGGTTTTATTTATTCGCCAGTTAAGTTTTAAATTCATTAAATGATATAAATGTATTTTACGTAGTTTATAAATTTCGATTCCAAGGGTATTTTAGTCTTTAATCAGATTTTAGATTTTCAGGTTTTACACTATTTGCTCTCCGTTACAATTTATGAAATAACCCATATTCTTGTGACACGTGTAAGTGGCAAGCAAATTACTTTGCTCGTCATCGTTTTTGCTCTACATTCTATTTCCATTTTGTTGCCTAACTTGTGACATTGTAAGTGGCAAACAAATTACTTTGCTCGCCATCTTTTTGTTCTCCATTCCATTTTCATTTTGCTGCTTAAGATAAAGCGATTGAATTGTTTGGGTTGTGATATTTGGTAAACACAAGTGGCGAGCAAAACTAGATTGGAGAGCTTGTTCGCCATGTTCATTTTTGTAATGTGAAAAGTTAGTGTCGATTTTAGTTATTTGGTTTGGTAGAAGTAGACTTTGGTAATTTAGTTAAAATATGGTCTTTAGTTTTCGTATCCTCGTCACATAACGGCCAGTAATAAGTCAACGCTCCGTAAATCAGAACTATTATGTGCCTCTATTTAATTGTTTAAAATATTTAGGGCACAATAAAAAGGTACTCTACTTTAAATCAATTTGAATTTTAGGTATCCAACTTTTTTTTCTTAAGTTAAGATATCAAAGTTCTAATGTGCTTGGAATCATTGGGCCGTAGTAGCTTTTCTAGGTGTTTGATTGAAGTTAAGGCGGATGAGGTACTTAGAGATACCCTAACTGTTGAAATACCACTACTTGATGGGTTGGGTTCGACTATTGAGAAGATACGGGTTGAATATGAGTGGAAACCTCCTCGATGTGATACGTGTAAGATCTTTGGTCTTACTCTTGTTGATTGTCCAAAATCTTTTTTACCCCCTATTCAGCCTACTAAGAGTGTTAATGATGGTTTTCAAACTGTCAACAACAAGAAGAAGCGTAAGCAAGGTGGTCCAACTACTTCGGGTCAAGGAGGGTTTACGAAACCTAATGTGGGCAAAAAGCTCCAATATCAACTCAAAAAGCCTCCTCTTGAACCTAAGCAAGTCGATATCACTAAGAAAAAGGCTGTTGATTTTCCTAGTACGAGTGGAACGAAGGTTGCTACATCCAATAAATTTGATGCCCTTAGTATGGATGATACTGATGACTTTGGTATTCCTACTAAGAAAGTGAATAAGGATGTGGATGCTGGTAGTACAATAGAAGAAAAGAAGAATGAGTCTTCAAAGACTAGTAATACATTGCATGAACCGCTTGTGAGTAATTCAATGGAAGCTAACAAGGTTGGTCCTACCCTTATTGTTGAGAAAATTTGGGAGTTTAAAAAGTTTCTTATTGATGGAAAAGCTACTCTTGTGGATGATGATGGTAATCCTATTAAAAAGGTTGATTATCCGGGTAATTAAAGGATTTTCCGTCTACTTCTTCTACTAAGAGGGTTAACCCATTCTTTAAGGTAGGAGAGATTATTGATTCCGACAGTTATGAAGAGGAGGTTGTGAACACTTTTGATGAGTCAATGAACCTATTTGGTGGTGGTCATGATCGTGAAGATGATTATGATGACTATGCAGATCAGGTCTACGATCTTTCAGAGAATTTGGATGCTCTTTATGACACGTATGGTATCAAGCTCCAAGGCCTCGGTAGGAAGTAATTTTGTTTTCATAGGGGTCTAATGTTATCATTTGAGTAGTGGTTTATTTTCTTATTTAGAGAATAGGAAGTATCTTGTTATGTAAGCTTTTCCGCCTACGTAACGGGCTGAGATATGGGATTCACCCATATCCTTTGTACTTAAATGTTTTCAGAATTAATATATTTACCGGGTCTTTGACCTTTTACCCAAAAAAGGTACCGAAGTTATTTTTATGTGCAATGTAAGGTTTTTTGAGGTTTTTTCTATTTTTTGAAAGAGGTTTCCCGTCATTGCTTTCGTTGAAATGATTAAGTAATGTAATGTATCATTAGTATTAAGCATTTAAAAGTTATTTCGTCTAAAATTATAACCGATAACTTATTTCAAAAAGTCAAAAAACCTAACATTGCACGTAAAATTAAGTTCAATACCTTAAATTGAGAAAAAAAAACAGTAGAGTACCTTAAATTTACATCGACCTAAAGTAGAGTACTCCCTCGATCTGTCTCATAATTATAGTTCATTGTTGATTTTTTAAGTCTTCGTTTTGCAACTTTGACCTTATATATTTTTATTTGTATTATATAATACTTGATAAAAATTATACTAATAGAAAATAGATTTAAAACTCAATCCATTCATATATTTTGAATCAAGTATTATATAAAACAAATAAAAATATTTAAGGTCAACATTGAGAACTAAAGACTTCAAAAGTTAATAATGGACTATAATTTTAAGACGGAAAAAGTACATTTCTATACGATTTACCCAAATATTTATCTTGAGGGCAGCAGGTAAGTCCATCTAATTGCTTGATCTAGAAGTGTGTTTGACATGGAGTTAATGTAGGATCTCTTACTATTAACGAAGAGCATACGTATCTTTTCTAAAGTGAATATTAGTTGGATAGATGATTAACTAATATGAATATTGGTTACCTAGATAACTATCACCAAGTAACCTAATAATGGTAACTGGTAAAGTGCTAAGGCACATGATTTCTTTATAGAAATATCTAACATGATTCAAACCTCACTATACACGCATTTAAAAATAACCAATGAAAATGTCAGAAAACATCTTAAAAATACTTCAATTAAGCCGCATACATCTAAGTAAAAATCAAGCCTTCTCCAAAACCTCATCCGTTAGCTATCTCTTACATTTCAAAATAAGTTTTTAAAATCACTAATGTATAACTTGTAACGGATTAGCTAATCTAATTTGTATCAGCACGTCTGCGGCCAAATCCTCAACATGCATGGTGACAATTGTTTATTGGATATTCAAATAAATACTGTCATTAGATGATGTATGCTCGAAGTTTTCTTAAAAAAGAAAAATTATTGGGAGAAGCTAAGAAAACGGCACGCGTAAAATAGAGGCTTACATAAACATATGCATCTTTTATTGACGTATGTATATCTATATTCATGGGAGGTGATTTGCACACTTTTTCAATTAATTGTCACACTTTAAATTAGAGTGTATTGATATTTATATCTTCACAAGGTGAAAATGTGTAAAAGTAATGTGACGGCATAAATGTCAAGATACTCTAGTTTAGAGTATGTTAATCAATTAGGAGATGTGTAAATCACCTCCCATATCCATATCTATATTTAAAATGAAAAGTGAAAATTTAAAACTAATTTGTTCTTTTATTTAAATTGAAGGCTGGAAACTAATTTAAAAAACTTAAAACTAATGTATCTCATTTCTTAAATATTGAAATTTGTTCTTTTACTTAAAATCTTATATTGTATGTTACAATAATTTCCAGGTATATTTTGATTTTTTTTACGTTGTATGAATAAATGTTATATGAAACATCTAATCAAAATATCACAATCATAATTAGGTGCCACGATAAAATCTCGTTGCTATGCACGGTATAGTTAAATAGACTTTTCAACTTTCAAAAATTATTTAGCGATTTGAACAAACTCGATAAGATTCATGGGGTCCTCGGTTTTTTTCCTATTTTTACCAGCTGATCCGAACAAAATTTGAGACGAACACATCAACCCGAGACTCTTAGGGTGCGTTTAGTTGGAGAAAAAAATTTTGTGTTTTTTATCTCTAGTTTTGTAAAAATTTGGAAGGGAAATTTATCTCCACAAAACACTTGAAAATATATAAAACGCGTTTAGTTAATGTTTGTATTTTCTATTTTGAAGAACAGAGGGAGGGTTGTGGGTTAAAAAAGAAAACAAGGAAAACAACTAAAATCAGTTTTGTAATTTTTCTTGTTAAATTAGAAAATAGGGGAGTTTTTGTTTTGCAAAATATTTTGATGAAAAACGTTGATTTGAACGTGATTTTAAGGTTCTTCCCTCCATCCGCTATCTAGCTTCTCTATTGATAAAAAATATTGATCGAATTCTTAATAACATCGTCAGGGCTATTACTGGGCTTAAAAATAAAATATTCATAACATGATCCTTACCATTATCCAATGGGCCTTATTTTTGGTTGTATCAAATTTCAGCTTTAGAGAATTAGAGGTTTATAGCTGCAGCCCAATCACTACTATTCCTGGTATATGTGACCTCTATACCCAATGCAATTTAATATGTTCATTTTTATACTGGAACCTTAGGCGGTAAGGGGAGGTGATCGATATAGTCGATCGATTGCAAGTCGATCGCCCTGTTGTAGAGAATCGATCGAATCGCTTGGAGGAGGGAAGTGATCGTGCCTGCGACCGATAGTCACTCTTCTTTTTTTTTTTTTTTTTTTCTTTTTAAATTCATGTTTGTGTTTAGTGTGTTTGTTTGGCATAGGTTGAAGATGAATTTTTATTTTTTTAATTTTTATTATTATTATAATTTGAATTAGTAAATGTGTTTGGGCTGTAACATGTGATTGTGACTTAAGGGCTTTTTTTTTTTTTTTTTTTTTAGTTTTGTAATTTTTAGTTTTTTTGTAAAGTATTTTATAAAAGAAGGAAAAGAAAAAATTGATCATTGTAGCCTTTAATGGGGCACCCAATCGTCTGAAGATCGTTGGAGAGAAAAAATTGACTTGATAAAAAAATGTAAAGGATTAAAATCCCTTACTGTGTCCAGCCTTATAGACGTCTATAACTATTCAAATTAGCTTCAAGAAATGTTATATCGTGGAAATGGTTAAACCTATGGCAGTCAATATGCGCACATACCTTTTTTTTTATTGGTACACATCATTCATGTAGTAGATGGTTGTGTCATATTTTCATTATGCTTTATCCGGTTGTATACACTCAAAGATTAGGTTATGTTTGTTAATTAAGAAACTCTGAATCTGATTTACGCATTTGAATATAAATCTGAAGCGTAAATGTCTAAATATGAATCAAATGATATTGTTTTTTTTTCTACTTTTTAAACGTCTGAATGATATATGTACAAATCAGTTTTATTTCTAATGACCATAATTGTGTTTAAACATTAAATGGAGCATTTGATTTCTAACATACTCTAGTAACATGAAAATAAAATGTCTTAAACAAAATATTCAAGAATATTATGTCGCAATTTAGTCTCGAAATTTAGTCATATGTTGTTGATTTGTTGTACTCCCACATGGTTGAAAAATTACGTCAATTTACAAATTGTCACTATCATTTTACCTTACAATAATAGGATTATGAAAAGAAATATTTTATAGTATTCTTTGTTAGTCGATTATGTCTCATGTTGTTGTAACGGGCCTAGCCTGATTCTAGAATTATCTTAAGACTCTATATATTTGGTCATGTAATCTGTATTATTCAATCAATCAATCAGTATTATTCCTAATACCGAATATGGTATCAGGCCAGTAATACCTCACGCTCCATTCCAAAAATACAGGTCAACACATACGCTCCTTAAACCCTAAAAACACATCCTCTCCCATTCGAATTACAGGTTATTTGGTTTTGATTGCGCGCTGGTGATTGTGCTTAGGTCATTAATCCACGCGAATGTTTATGTTATTCGTGCTCTAGGTCACGAATCGTTATATTGGCTTGTTGTCTATTTTTCTCAGTCGATCTCTCAATTCTTTCAATGCCCCATATTCACCAAATCCCTCATCATCATGATCGGCAATAACAACCCACCAGTCATACCTCTTTCCAAAAAAATATCATTTGTTACACTCCATCATCTCCTCACACGGGTTCCTGTGAAACTAGACCTTGACAATTGGAATTATGGGTCATGGGTCTTTTTCTTTGAACAATTGTGTAGCGGTTACGAAGTGTTAAGGTACATTCATGGTGTCCCAAACGACGCTACAAGAAGTACTACCACCCCTCTCACTCCGGAAGAACTCAAGGTTGACAACGTTGTCTTATCTTGGATCTTTACCACTCTTTTGGAATCACTTCAAGCTCGATTGGTTGTGGAACGTCCACGATCCGAAAAACATGCATGGGACCTTATAACCGAGCTTGTACAAGACAACAAACGGTCTCGTGCGATTGCCTTAAAGGCGGAACTTCGCACAATCAAACTTGGAGATATGAGTATTGATGCGTATTTTAAGAAGATTGAGTCGATTGCTACAATCCTCACAAGCATTGGATCTCCCATCAATAGTGAAGATGTTGTTACATTTGCTCTTAAAGGATTACCGGAGAAATATGATCATGTATGTGGCATTATACACCATCGTGAGACCTTTCACGATCTCAAAACCGTTCGTTCAATGCTCACAACGAAAGAGATGCGCCTCCAGTCTAAGTCTCACTCCCTTCCCGTGGACTCATCATCTTCCTCACCATTGATACTTATGGCTGACAAAGGTATATCTCGCAATCCCTCTAATCCCCAAGTAAAATCGTAGAGGCCGTGTTATAATTTTGCTAAGGGCTCATGTCGTTATGGTATTGGTTGTAAGTTTATCCATGATTCCAATGTGAAACACGACTTGAATACTAGAGAGGGGCCTAATAAAAACACCACTGAGGGCTTATTGTTGCAATTGTTGGGTCTTTTGGGGGTAAGTAACTCTCACGGGGCATCACAGTCGACACCACAAACTTCTACCAATTTGATAACTCCCCAGGCTTATCTCACAACATTCCCATCTGCCCAAACCATGATACAACCCACACCCAGTGTCTATTACACCTCTTACAGTCCACTAGGCCCACATGTTAACCCACGACCACCACAGTCCATTGGACATCCACTCGGTTTTACATACCCACCACCAGCTGCCTCGATCCAACAGGTACACCCGACCCACACCAACCCGGTATAACTTGTAAACGCACCCACCGCAGCCCAATATGCTACACCGGCCCAACCAATCACCTACGGTCCACCGTATCCTCACCAACTTACCCAACAGCCTATACCCGGCTCCCTCGCTACACCCACTGCTCCACCACTAGGAAGTTTGGGACCCATAGTTGTTCCAGGACAGGAAACCCTTTTACCACATGCTTTCACCACTAGAACTCTTTAGGACCCCTCAACTGGCGCCTGGTATATGGACACGGGTGCGAGCTTAAATTTAAATGCATCTACCAATAGTCTTAGTCAAGTTTTTAATTCGTGTATGTATCCGTCCTTCTCGGTTGGTGACGGGTTTTCTATTCCCGTCATCAATATGGGTCATAGTGTTTTGCCAACTCTTTCCCGACCTCTTTACCTTAATAATGTCCTAATTACCCCCAACATTGTAAAAAAAATTAATATATTGTTAATACAAATATCGTCATTAAACGTTATTTATATTTTATGATCTCTACCTAAGTTTTGTTAACGACAAAAGTAAATTTCATTTTTGTAAAATATGAAGCTTGTCAAGATTAATAGATATTAAAACAGTTTTTCTTAAATAAAGTCTTCATCACTAAAACATTTACATTTTGATTAGTCATGTATCAATTAACTTTGATATCCTTCTAAACCATAATGTGTGTCAACATTTTTAGAAAAAGTATGTTTTAGTTTCTTAAACACAACATTACATATGTATTTACATTTAACATATTATTTCTAAAAATAAAAAACAACATATGACATCATGGCGTGCATCATTGAAATCTCTAGAGGATTTCATAAGATATTTTGTTTAGATTTGGATTCGACATATCTTAAATGATATTGGTTAGATTTGGTTGACTTTGGAAAGATCTTTGTAATCTTGCTGTCAGACCGGTGGAACCAAAAAAATACAAGGGCGGACCCCTTTTTTTTTGGTTCTGTGGTCTGTGGTGACAGCAGAACACTTTGGCTATAAATAGCAAGCCAACCCAAGTTGTTTTCTCATCCCTTTCTAGCATAATCACATACATTCCTTATCTTTATTATATCTAACTCGGTTTCATATCATTATAGTGATCCTCTTTTGTAGCAAAGAAGATCAAGGCATAATCAAGCTTCAACAAATAGTTGGAAGGCTTGTTTGTTTTGTTGTTGTATGATCTAGTCTTGTTCATACATCATTGTTGTAACAAACCATCTTAGACCTCTGAGTGTGAGTGGTTAGTATTTTAGTCCTTAAAATACATAGTGTGTGGGAGTGGTTGTACCCTTGTAAAAGAACTCGACATCTAGCTTTGTGTCGGAAATATTGTGTAAGCGACGTGTAAAGGTTTCTCCGCCGGTTAAAGGAGCTTTTTGACTAGTGAAGATAACTCTCGAGTTAGAGACTCGGGGAGTGTAGTAGGGCAAGGAAAAAGAGTCCTTGTAGACCGAACCACTATAAACAACTTGTTGTGGTTTGATTGTTTCTTTCCTTATTTACTCATTATATGTTGCTTGCATATTATTTATTCTTCATTAACATATCTGCATATTATTTATTCTTCATTAACATATCTTTGATCAATATCAGTTGATCTTACAATAAGTTTCAAAACAAAGATTGTAAACAGTAAACTATTCAACCCCCTTCTTGTTTTCCACAATTGGTATAAGAGCCTCGTTGCTCAAAAATTTCTAAAATACATTGTATTTTATAAACTTGAGACGATCCATGGATTCCGAAAACTTTAAATAAGGGCAATCTATGCAAAGACTACCACTCTTTGAAACCAATGGATTTATCTATTGGAAAAATCATTTTGAAACATATGTAAAGTCAAAAGATATAGATATTTGGTTTGTTAATCCTACAACAAAAGATATTAATCCTACAACAAAAGATATTTCAAGTGATGATCAAAAGAAATTAATATCTAAAAATAATGATGCTAAAATGATACTTTATAATGTTTTGCCTAGAAAAGAATATGAAAGAATTTTTATGTGTGAAACCGCAAAAGAGATTTGAGAATCTTTGATTATTACACATCAAGGAAATTCACAAGTCAAAGATAACAAAATTGACCTTCTTGTTCAAAAATATGAACAATTTGTTATCCCTGAAGATGAAACCATTGATTGTAGATTAGCTCGCTTTAATACTATTGTTACTTCTTTTAAAGCACTTGATGAAACTTTTCATAGTAAGAACTTTGTCAAAGGAAAAAGAGAGAAAGTCAAATCCGTTGCTCTAAAGGTAAAACGGAATCTAGTGATGATGAAGAATCTTGCTCGGATAGTGAAGATGAGGGATATGCTATGGCCGTTAGAGTTTTTAAAAAGTTTTTTAGAAGAAGAGGAAAGTTCGTAAGGCAACCCCGAGATAAAAAGAAGCCATTCCAAAAAGACTGAGATGACAAAAAGGGAAAAGGCGAAAGGAAGTGTTTTAGATGCGGTGATACAAGTCATCTAATAGGAGATTGCCCTAAGCCACCTAAAATAAAAACTCAACGAGCTTTTGTAAGTGGTGCTTGGAGTGATAGTGAGGATGATGAAGAATCAAGCAAAGATGAGATCGCTCTAATGGTACATGAATCAAACGAGGTACATTCCGACTCATCTTACTCTTCTATTGATGATGACACTTTGCAAAAACAATATAATCAATTGTGTGAGCTTAGCTTAAAAATCATAACTAAAAACAAGTTTTTAAAGACTAAAAAGGAATTTTTAGAAAACGAAATTTATGAGTTAAAAGAAAAGGCAAAACGATTAGAAAATGGCAAAGCAAATGACGATAGTTGCAAATCATGCCAAGAGCTTAGTCTTGAAATAGAAAAGCTAAAACTCACATAAGAAATTCTCATTGAACATAACTCTAAATTTAAAAGATTTAACAAAAACATTTCTTGTGCCGATGAAATAGTAAGAACTCAAAAAGTACCAGGAAACACAAGTGGATTAGGTTTTAATGAAGTACTAATTCCAAATAGTCAAACCAAAACGGCCGAAAAAGACAAACAATCGTCACATCTGCCGCAAGACAAGACGGACTAGACGGATCCAAAATTTGGTTACGTCTGCTGATGTAATGGGTTCGTGGTGTCTGCAGTAGGACAACATCCATGCAAAACGGACCGTAGTGAAATTTTCAAGGTAACAAAGAAAACCAAGGATGATGTTAAACTTAAACTTGCTGTCACATTAGGAGTAGGACTTGCTAGAAATGAATTTAGATCTAAAACTACTCAACAACGGCCTAAAACACCTATTGCCAAACGCCCATTTCCCAAAAGTAACTACAACATACAACCCAACTATCAACATACCAGTTGGAATCAAAACTACCCTAGACCATATCAAACTCCAAATTACATGGCATGGAACCCTTACCCATCATTTCCATTCATGAACCAAGTAAATAGTATGTTTAACCCAAACGGACCCATGAGATATTGGGGACCAAACGCTTGAGTTATTTGTGTCATAGGTATGCTTGAAAGTTGGATTAGAACCTGATAAATGGATAAAAGATAGTGGATGCTCAAGACACATGACGGGTAACAAAAGCCTCTTCTCAACATACCAAGAGTATGACGGAGGTAATGTCACTTTTGGTAGCAATCTCAAAAGCAAAATCATTGGCAAAGGTACGATCGCTCATAACTCCCTAACTATTGAAAATGTTGCTCATGTTGATAGGTTAGGATTTAATCTACTTAGTATTAGCCAACTATGTGATAAAAAGTATAAAGTACTATTTGAGGAAAATGGTAGTAAAAAACTAAAAGATGGTATCACCATAGCTAAAGGAGTTAGGAAAAATAACATATATGTCAAATAGATAGAACATCTAAAGACAAACGTTTCCTAACAACCTTAGATGATAACTCTACTCTTTGGTATAGACGATTAGGTCACGCTAATATGAGACTCATCCAAAATCTATCCTCAAAAGAGCTAGTTAGAAACCTACCAAAATTGTAATATGACCAACACTTTTGCGACGCTTGCAAAATTGGTAAACAAATTCATAGTAGCCATAAGGCTAAAAACATAGTTTCCACATCTAAGTGTCTAGAGCTCTTGCATATGACTTGTTTGGTCCATCCGCTATAAGAAGTTATGGAGGGAACCTCTACACTTTAGTCATAGTAGATGATTACTCAAGGTTCACTTGGACAATATTTTTGAAAACTAAAAATGAAACTTTTGATAAATTTGAAATACTTAGTAAGAAAATTTAAAATCAACTAGGTGTTAACATTGTGTCGATCTGAACGGATCATGGTCACGAGTTCGACAATGAAACACAATTTGGAAACTTTTGTGATACAAATGGTATAACACATAACTTCTCGGCTCCTCGAACACCCCAATCTAATGGAGTTGTAGAACGTAAAAATAGAACTATTCAAGAAATGAGTAGAACAATGATAAATGAACAAAACATACCTCAAAAGTTCTGGTGTAACGCCGTTGATAATTCCACATACACTTTAAATAGAGTTTTGATACGTCCTTTCTTGAACAAAACACCATATGAATTATATAAAGCCAAAAAGCCGACTTTAGGATATTTTAGAGTGTTTGGATGTAAATGTTTCATTATTAATACCAAAGACTATCTCACCAATTTGACCCAAAGTCTTATGAAGGTGTCTTTCTTGGTTACTCACAAACTAGCAAAGCATGCATAGTTTTAAACAAAGAAACAATGAGAGTCGAGTAATCGTTGAACATAATATTCGATGAAAGTCCACCCCCCTCTAAGACATCACCTTTGGTAGATGATGACTTAGTTGAAAGTCAACTTGTTGAAAGTCAAGAAATAAATGAAAATGACAAGGAAGATGAACCATTGAATAAAGAAATTATAAACATCAAAGAATCCAAAAGTCATCCTTTAGAAAAAGTCATAGGACAATTAAATCAAAGAACATTAAGATCACAAGCCTAAAATCAAAGTAACTACTTTTGCTTTGTATCGTCCGTTGAACCGAAAAACATAAACGAAGCAATAAAAGATGAATCTTGGATAATTGCTATGCATGAGGAGCAAAACCAATTTGTTAGAAATGATGTTTGGAAATTAGTTCCAAAATCTAAAAATCAAACTATAATTGGAACGAAATGGGTTTTTCGAAATAAAATGGACGAAAACGGTGTGGTGTCTAGAAACAAAGCTAGGCTTGTCGCACAAGGTTATAATCAACAAGAAGGGATTGATTACGACAAAACTTATGCACCGGTAGCTAGGCTTGAGTCTATTAGAATCTTGCTTGCATATGCATGTGCTCATGTCTTTAAATTATTTCAAATGGATGTTAAAAGTGCATTCCTGAATGGGTTCATTAACGAAGAAGTATATGTTGCTCAACCTCCCGGATTCACCGACTTTGAAAAACCAAATCATGTTTTCAAACTTAAGAAAGCACTATACGAACTTAAGCAACCACCAAAATCTTGGTACGATCGGCTTAAGACTTTTTTAGTTGAACAAAAATACACCATGGGATTAGTAGATAATACTCTCTTTACCAAGAAAAGGGAATCACATATTATCATAGTTCAAATATACATTGATGACATCATATTTGGATCAACTTGTCAAGAGCTATGTGATGATTTTTCTAAAATCATGCACGACGAGTTTAAGATGAGTATGATGGGCGAGTTAAACTTCTTTTTAGGACTTCAAATTAAACAACTAGAAGATGGCATATTCTTTAACCAATCTAAATATATAAAAGATATGCTTAAGAAATTTGGTCTTGAGACTCAAAACCAACTAAAACACCTATGTCCTCGGAAACAAAACTCACCAAGGATGAGGAAGGTGAATCCGTAGATAATACTAAATATAGTGGAATGATCGGTAGCCTACTTTATCTCATGGCTAGTAGACCCGACATTATGTTTAGTGTTTGTCTATGTGCTCGCTTTCAAGAAGATCCCAAAGCATCACACTTATTAAGGGAATGACATGTCTAAGATTATGGTATCCCAAAGGAACGGGTGTAGAAACCATAGTGTATAACGACTCGGACCATGCCCGTGACTATGTCGATAGAAAGAGTACAACTGGTATTTGTACTTTTGTTGGACATTGTCTCACCTCATGGCTCGCAAAGAAACAAATGGCTCTCGCTATCTCCACTACCGAAGCCAAGTACGTCTCAGCCGGAAAGGCATGTCAACAAGCTCTTTGGATGAAGCAAGCTCTCGTGGATTACAAAATTCATCTCAACAACATCTCTATACTTTGCAACAACAAAGGAGCCATTGATCTTAGCAAAAACCCCGTCCAACATGCTCGAACGAAACATATTGAAATTCGTCATCACTTCCTTCACGACAATGTTCAAAAAGGAAACATTTTAATTGAGAAAGTATCCTCCGAAGATAACATTGCCGACATCCTAACTAAACCTCTTAAACGATAACCATTTAATCTTCTTAGAGTTGGGTTAGGATTAATGGAACCAAACATGTAGTTAAAACATAGCCTAAACCTTAGAATAACCAAAACAAAACAATTTAGCATAATTCTGCTACAGTGCCCACGACACCAAACGACCACACGGATGGAACCAATATTTTGGGTCCGTCTGGTCTGTGGTGCTAATAGTAGCAAAAATTTTAAATACAAAACACCTTCTTCTCCACAACCCACTTTACCAAAACAAACCACAAACATACCTAACTCATCATTAAAGTTTCTTCCCCTACTAATCACTGCAGAAAACATCATTGTAAGTATTCTAACTACATTACTTCTCTTAATTCTGAGTCTAGGGTTCTAATTTATGCACAAAACCAATACATGGGTATTATGTATATTCTTGCACAAAACATGAACCTAATTGTTAAAATTGCATAACTAATACTGAAATTATGATCTCCATTGTCAAATTGCATAAACTAATCATGTTTCCCACTATTTTGAAGCTAATTACTATAAGGCATTATCCTAATTAAACAAAAATCCCATGTCAAAATTTTGAAAAACTTCTCACTTATAGGAAAACAATTTCTCATTGTTAATACAAATAGAAACGTTATTTTCATCACTTGCATAATCTCTCTTGAATACTAAAGGTAATGCATAACTAATATGCATTCCCGGGTATATTCAAATGAAGCCACATTTAATTAGGAGCGTTTAGGTTATCTCTTGCCTTTTGCCGAACACTACCATTTTATGCATAAAATGAGTCGAGATAACCGCAACTCCAAATTGTTTTCATATAGGCACACACTAGAACAAAAACGCTAACTTTGTTTTCATTTTTATTAAAACTTATAAATTCTTGCTCATAGGAACAAACATGGTAGCCGCAAAGATTTACAATCATAAAGATACTCTTGATTACATCCCTCAACATCACAAAACCAAGGGCCTTACCAAAGAACAAGTTGAAATCTTTAAGAGTCCAGAGAAAAGGTATTTCCATGAGGGTAGGACCATTCATTCATCTTTTGTCGACGGAACAAATTTCCGTCAAGAACTAGACACTATCAACTTCGATTGTCTCCTTGACATCGACGAGCCAATTTGCCCTAGGTTTGTCGTAGAATTCTATGCTAGTTTTGTTTCCTTCACAAATGAGGATGATCAAATGGCTCTCGTGTTAGACCCGTATCCCGGATACAGATAGGCCCCACCTTAGATGAAATTGACTAAGGTTAAACGTGATTGGTTAGTCAACGGATGTTAAATTGACTAGTCAACCCGATAGTCAAACTAATAGTTAACACATGTTATGTTATAGTTATAGAAAGAAGGGGGACCTAAGTTGCCATTTTGTAAATATGTTATAGAAGTATTGGTGGCCAATATAGAAATAATGAGACTTGAGGGACCATTTATGTCAAATGGCCAAAGTTACCATCTACATAATTCTGGATAAGTCAACATCCTTCATTTTTATCCAGAAATAATAAGTATGTGTGGTGTGGGTCGTGAATGAAATTGGAAGGAAAAAGAGTAGATGGTCTTGAGACTAATTTGATGATGGATTAAAGTGTTATATCAAGTATTGAAGCCTTAATGTTAATCCTTATACAAGTAAGTATCCAACTGATGTTTTAGTTGTAATGTAAATTAGGGTTCATCACCCAATTTGGGGGTTTTGGGTAATTATGGTTTTAAACTTAAATTAAGGTGTTATAGTACTATGGGGTGAAGCCCTGATGAGTATCTGAATACTAATCATTTTGTACCTTTTAGATCGCCAAAATATCCAAAACACCACAAAGCATCAAATGATAAAAATATCACAAATAAGTGTTTTATGTGTTTCAAATGCAAAATACCAAAAGCGTGTGAAAACGTATCAAGTTTGCATAATTGTCGCTTTTAGTCCCCAAGTTTCAAAAGTTGTCAAAACTAGTCCTCGTAAATCAAAACTAAGCAAAATATCATTTAAGGTCCATGGGATTCAAAAGTTGTCA